>JAMPIV010009311.1:600000-867500 GCA_024509875.1 Oreohelix idahoensis | reverse complement strand
GTTTTCTACTTCGTCTGCAAATTGTAACGTTTCACGTTGATAGTAAAAGCCTACTGCTTCAATACCCGCTTTCTACGATAAAACGTGTACTGCCTTTCTAAGAAAAACCTTGAGATACGCAAGCTGACCTATATTTAATATTCCATTCATGTCATTTTATACACTAAGTTACCATAAACGAAAGACGGATGGACTAAGGATAGAAAGAAAGGGAGGGAATGAAAGCCGGAACGCAGGCAATACTACCACAGTCTCGCGATACACAATTAATGCCACCCCTAACACGCGTGTAAGGCCACAAGCACTAGCTTTTTTCAAATCGACAGTGATAAAAAACACTACCCATACGAGAGTTAGGTTTTAAAAACCGGAAAAACGCTTATTAGGAAACATGACATTATACTGGTTTACGTTTGAAAACATTACAGTACCCAGACACCACATCGATCGAAGTGAACGGGAGGTAGAAGAAAATGCATATTTTAAACGCAGCCCCTTAGCCCCATTAAATTTATATATTTGGGTTCCGTAGGACTTGCTGACAAAGAATATGTTAAACGTTACGCAATTAGTCTAGGAATTAACAAATTATAGCCAAAAGAAATAGTGAGGGATGTCAGACAACACCAAAATCAGAATCGCTCAGTGGCAGATTTTCACACCACCATTGTACGGGAAATAGGTCCCCATGTTACCTCCTATTTGATTGGCGGAAAGTAAATGTAAGGCTAAACACGATTAGTCGGGCTATAAATACTATCTTTTGTTGTTAGGGGAGACGGAAGGAAGGGTACTTTTTTTTGAAAAGCTGTGTAAACATGGCACGATTGGTTAGACCCGCCAATATAGTCAATCAGAGGCGTCAGGTCAGCACCACATTTTCAAATAAACTTACTAAAGAACCAGTGCGTTGAGCGCCAGTGCATATTTTTCTAAATAAAAGCCTGGGACATCGGCAGATCGAAATTGTGCTATATTCATTGCCAGTCAACGTAACTGTGTATTATTCCATGAATTGTGGTAAGCTTGAAATATTTGATATCTTTTTAATGAAAATTGAATGTAAATTGATAATTTATGTCTGTATATATGTGTGGTTCAGTAGCGAATATGAGGTAAAGCCTATATAGTGCTCCAACCTGAACAGAAGGTGTCGGAGGAAAGTAAAACTACATGGAATTGCCAAACAGTACACTGACACCTATCTTATTGACTAGAAAGAATTCATGCTGGAATTGCAGAGGCGTAGTAACCATTAGGGAGGAGTATACTGGTGAAAATTGTTTCAGATGAAGATAGCAGTTGGCCTACCGCTCTGAACTCAGTGTTTGTTATGTATTGTGTTCAGTCTGGAAATTTATTATAAATTAGTTCTGAAATAGGAGGTACAACCTTCTTGTTTCAGGGACCGTGGTCCTAAAGTTATTGAGCAGCACCTGGTCTGAGCTTTGCTGAACCTAGAGGCTGACAGTATACTCCTGGGTCCAGATAGTGACCAGTGAGGTGTCTCCAGAACACAGGGAGGCTATCGAGCAGAGGAGTTTTTTCCTGCCGCCATCACGAAAGATAAGCGTCTGTGGCCAGAGGAGCTCAACATTATCCCCCCCCCCCCCTCAAAATCTGACTTTATAATAAAACAGAGGGAAAATACAGTGTTTAAATTGATAGGAACTGTGAACTTTTCCCCATACTATTTCCAAGATAAACAAACACTTGAAGTCATGATGACAAATAACAACATAGCTTGAAAAAACAAAACCAGTATTACCTCAAATTACTACTACACAACTGACACACATAGGATAATATTAATAAAATATGTCACTACAAGGTTCATATTGATAAATTCTGTACATATAAATTGTAATTACAAGTGATTGTGATTCCTGGTTCACTTTGTAGTGGAATCAGGACATATATATTAGTGAAAGTAATTAATACATATTTATATTTGAAACTTTACCAGTGCCTCATTTAAGATAGTCTTATAGAGTGTTAAATGTGTGTGAGTGTCACAGTGTTGTCAACTGTGGTGGCATAAATTAAATTGTTTATCTGTCTGTTGTTGTTGTGACTTACACTTCATCATATACATACCCTAGACATTTAACGTAGTCATCACAATATTCCAGAATAATTCTGACTGAGGTATAATGTGGTAGCAAGTAAGGTTATCTGTACAACACTACACCTATTAGATACATATACCTTCACAGCTGATCTCAGTCAGTACACTAAGTCCCCTATAAATATTTATAACATCCCACTTTACCACTATATATATATATATATATATATATATATATATATATATATATATATATATATATATATATATATATATATATATTCGTTCTTACCCTCAGGCACACACACAGACGAGCTGTTAATGGCTGTTTAAGGTCTGCTTCCAAGTACAGAAGGCAATTCGCTTCCACTAACACTTGCTTTCTTTTTCGCTCACTGTCGCGTTCAAATATTGTGTCTGACCTGATTCTGTTAGACACGCGCTATAAATAGTGTGGCCTCGAGCGTCCGAGGTAGTTCCCCAACGAATGTGTATTGAGTTCAGAAAATATTGGTACATTTTGCCTATTGTACCAATCAGGAAAACTAAGATTTTATTTATCTACGTTATTCCTGGAGCAATTTTATTCATCTAAAGTTTAAAATACGCCCTATATTATTCTACATATTTCTAGTAAACAACCTTTTTCATTCCTAAATGCATTTTATTCTATGTGTACGTTACACAGCTAAATAATGGACTAACCTGAGCCTTCGATGCATTCAACTAGAGATTTCTCCCGTCCTATATCAGTATTTGTAAAAGTATTAGTACCTACGAGTAGAGCAACATCCCTAATATCGTTTTGGTAGCCTCTTCCAGGTGGTACTTCTTTCATAATGATGTAGTTAATTGTCCTTTGATGCTTGTTTGCCCATACTTGGACTTCCATTTTATTTATCCAAGGCTGTAATAAACACGGCATAACAAAGCGTTCTGATTGGCCTGTGTATCTTGCAGTTCTTACAATGTATGGCGCACGGTGTGGTCAGAGTTAAGCAGAATTCGTGTTGTGAGACAGACGTCACTTCACGACACCTATCACACCTGTAAGGGAAGGAAAGTTTCAATAATAATCAGCTATGTAGAGTTGTCCACGATACGCCTCTAAGAATACACTACATTCACTAAATTTGCTCTGTGAATGTGTCCTGACCTTGGCATTTCGAGCCATATTCTAAATCTAGGAGATGTTTAACACCCCTGTAGATTTACGAGCAACGGTTCTTTATGGGACTGGAGGCCCGAGATCCGTTGTCGTCGTTAGCATCAAACAAACCAATCCAAGAAAACCACTGAAATACTAACGCCAACGCTGAAAGTCTTAAATAGTAGCAGTAGAAAACATTTTGTGGGCGTGTGAGTGAGTGTGTGTGTGTGTAAATATATTTATGTGTGTGTGATGGGTACATTGCTTAAAAAACAAAAAACATTTTTACAAACTGGAACTAATCCTAATGTCTTTAACATTATTCGATAGCAAATTAATTATGCTGTTTCATCAAGAGAAATTGAAAAAGTATAACATATGGGTGCAAGTATAAATGTGTTTGTGAAGGAGTGGTTTTATACATGTATTTGTTACCTATTATTGCCAATGTTTCAATGCACGTCTTTATAAATGTCCACGGAATGTGAATAAAGTTGTTTAAACAAATTTTTAAAAATGAGAGAACGGAGACCAACCCAAAAAAAGTGCTCCCAGGTTGAGGCCCTTCCATTGCACTCTGGTTGGATTGACCCCTGCGATCACCCTAAATGCGGGAGACTCGGCAGCGTAATTTTTTCGTAGGAGGGACTGCGTTCGCGCTATCCCCTGATTAATGCAATAAACATGAGTGGTGGATATTGTACGTAATTTATTTGACATTGTTAGATATCATGATATGACAAGAGGTAATATACATTACATAAAACAAAACCGAATGAAGAAAGTCATTGAATTCAAAGACTTGTGATTCATACGTGTTGTCTATGTACTTGGCAAGATATGCAATAGTACAATTAAAACCAAAAAAAGTTAAACCTTCCTAAAACGATTCGCACCAAACCCGACTTGCACCCATTCCGACATGCATCCGGGCTAAGCCGGTTATGACCTCTAGAAGTACATTGTAGAGGCCACAATCCTGACAGGTTGTGGTAGCGGGGAGAAAGTCTGCATACCAAGAATCCAGATGATTCCCTCGGATCTGCCGTTCAATTTTAAGAGACTCCAATTCCCTATAAAAGTCTGTTTTTCAATGACCATTAATAAAGCACAAGGTCAAACGCTTCACGTGGCCAGCGATGAATGACTTGAGCGATGAATGATTCTCACTTGGCCAACTGTATGTGGCATTTTCCCGAGTTAGCACACCGGAACACTTATACGTGTTGTCACCAAGTGACTGTACTTCCAATGTCGTCTACAAAGAAGCCCTTTTTTGCCTTAGAAGCACCCCTCAATGCAATAGTACAATTAAAACGAAAAAACGTTAAACCTTCCTAACACGATTCGCAGTAAATCCGACTTGCCCTCATTCCGGCATGGACCCGTGCTAGGCCGGGTATGACCGTTAGTAATTAATAATTATGATTTGCCCTATGTACAATGATTTGACAAGTATGAAACCACTTTCCCATATCGGGAGTTGTTCATATTATTTGGGATTGGCGTTTAATTATCTTTAGTTTGACGTTAGTTTCATGAAAATTATTTGGAAATGACGGAACAATTTGAACAATTTAAAAATAGGAAGTAACTTTTAAATTGCCCTATATATGAACTTTCATTTGGAACACTGTTGTCAGCACAAACTACTTGCTGTGTACGAACATACAACACAGGATTATGTATTATTTTGATATGAGTCATAAAACCAAACTAAAGATAACCCCCTGGCAGAAACTGCCATAGGGGAGTGAAGTGTTAGAGACTTCACCATACTAGGACCAACATTGAGAGGGTGGGTGACCAGTTCCCTTCCTCGCTGCCTTTCCCTTCCCTAACTCAAAGTCAGGTACCCATTTACAGCTGGGTAGGCTGGAGCGTGTCGGTACATTGATTCGAACCCGACCCCTTTGCTGCAAGCGACCAGCGCTCTAACCACTCTAAGACCAAACTATCTTCTTGTAAACTTCATACTGAAAACTTTAAAATCTGCCGTGCACCATAAATACAAACATTACGATTCGCTAGGACATTTTTGGCAACTCATTCTTTGTTTTATATTATTCCTCTATTACTCACTGAATTAACCCACATTCTCCAGTACAATTCTGTTCTGAGTTCGCTAATTAGAGTATGCAAATGCAACAGAAATCCATTTCACTCTATCCTATCACTGCCAGTAAAATGTAATCGATCGTGAGTATCGTTATTTGTCTAATGCACATCAATTACTCTACCCACCTTTCGCTATTTAGATAAAAGATTATCGTTACAATGAAAAGCCATTAAAAAAATAAAATAAAACAGAGAATCGGTTCTTTTATTTAAGTCGTGGGTAGGTCAGTTTGTTTTAGTCATTTACAAGCTGTGAATTGGTCAAAGCCAAGCCAATCAGGGTCGACTTTTTATTTGGCATGACATATATTTTGCGGACACCAGGTCAAGAATCGAAACAGAGCGAAGAGCCATTGAGGAAGTGACATCAAACACAAGAGCGACCAAAACAAACGAACAATCAGACGAAGAAGTCATCGAAGAAACACTTTAAAAACTTCTACCAGCAATAATAGAAAAAGCACTACTACAGATACAGGAAAGCAGGAAGACAAGAGAAACAGAAACTAGGAAACCAAAAACTAACAAAGCGACACAAGACAGATAGGAAGGCAGGAAATGAACACCATGAACACGCCACGACAGACAAGCAACGAAGAGATAACCAGACAGCCAGCTAGCGATCGTTTTTAGGACCAGTCCTTTTCAGGACTAGGAAAGTGATACCAGCGAAGATACCAACACACTATATACCCCAATATAACCGTTTGTAACCCTTCAATGGGTTTTGGTTGAACAGGGTATTACAGCAATCTAGTAGACGAAAACAACAAGTGCACTGAATGTTAAGTGAGGTCAGAATGTCTAACTACATCAATTACAGGTCAAATATTAATATTTTAAATAAAAAAAACTATTTTACAACAACAAAAAATAGTTAATATTTTTCAAACTTTATAATGCTGCATTTTCTAAACAAATGATCTCCATTCCCTCATACAAACAATAAATAAAAATAAAAAAACAAAACAAAATCTCACAATTGCTGTTCTATACAAATAAACTTGCATAACCTGGCTACTATTATTTCATTCAGTGAAGGTTGAATGAATTATTGCGAGTAAAAATAGAACGGCAGCACCTCCCCGCCCTATTTTTTCTTCATCTATCCACAATCAGTTCCACAACTAAAGTACACTGCCCATCAGAGCTCAGAAAAATCGTCATTAACAATCTTGACATGAGTTTCCTTATATAATCAGTGGCGGTTTTAGTCCGTTATAGGCTTAGGTAAAATAGGCTTTTGCGTAGGTCATCGTGCTTTTAGGGGCCTCGCTTGTCGATTCAACACAATTTTTTAAAATATAGACTTCACACGTTCACGCTTACCAAGATCCTCGCACTACCTAAAACCGCCGGTGCACAATATCATATGCCTTTTCCACTTTGATTCAAAGCCCACACTTACTCCTGCCACTTTGTAATTTATTTTAAAATGATGTTTGAAAAGCTAACAAATAGGAAACGTGAACCACTTATGTATAGCGTTGCTTTATTTATTTATAATATACGCTTTGAGAAAACAGCATGGATTGGTGTGAACGGTAAATACACAAACCGTAGAGCAATTTGTATGCGATGTCTGTGTTTGTTGTATTTTACAAAAACAAAGAAACCTGTTGGGCTTGCCTGACACTGAAAGCCTTAGACCAGTGGTCGGGAACCTTTCCGTGACAAAGAGCCAAATATTTAATTTTGTCTCCATTTTAACAAATTGAAGAGCCGCATGAAAAAAAAAATTACATGCGAGCCGCGGGTTCCCGACACCTGCCTTAGACCAATGTAACATGATGCAATCGTAAGAATTTCAGAAAGAAAAAAATTATCTACCTGGTCGTTTCATGGTTTGTTTTTCCATTGTTCACTCTTCGTCATACTTAAACATGCATGATGCCACAATTTGTCAGACGCATAACTTCTGATTGTCTGCTATATATAATGCACCATTTTGGTTCTGGAATCTGAGTGCAGTTGTCTGTTTTGAAGACAGTTCTGCATTTAATGAATCACTGGCGGCATCCAGGGTGAGAGAATTCTCTTATGATAAATTTGCTCAGATGTTTTATATTATTACAACTCTGAAAGAAAGAGATAACTAGGAAAGGAAAATTTGGTCACAACATTGGAGAACACGTGGCACATTCCTCTAAAACTTTTATATTTTAGTCTGTTTGACTCTTAGTGAGAATATGAATTTTTTTAAATAAATGCTTTCTTTTGCCATGATATACACAGGTTCTAATTCGTCGGTGTGACGAATTGATAAAATATAACTCTGATGGGCCCTGGAAATTATCCACTCTATAATAATATATATTCCAACGGGGAAGGCGTTTCCTTTTAGCCGTCTCAGTCCTGGGGCTTTTCGTTATGCACCAGTTTGTGACATTAGCGAACGGAATCAACTCTATAATTTGCAATCGTGTCCGAAAATTCCCTATACAAATTGGGTGGTGCATATGAATAGTCATAATAAGTCTATTCACTCAGATATATGATACATCATTTACTAATATATATATATATATATATATATATATATATATATATATATATATATATATATATATATATATAATCTGCGTTTGCGTAAGTGGATAGTGAAAATCTATTTGCCGAATATAGCTTTTGCAGTGAGAATATTTGTTTTTCTTTAACAGAGTGTGCGTGTATATACAATAAGTGAAATAAGCGATGGCTGTAACAGTTGAAAGGGACTCTTCCCGTTTGGTTGCAGTTCGCTTTCTGCTAGATTAAGTATTATAGGGTTTTACATATGAAAGTAAACAAACAGGATTTGGATAGTGACTGACTCTTTTCATGTCATCGTCAACCCGCCCCCGTCTTTTGTTTCTGATATTTGTCCTTGTCTTTTGCTTTAGTTTTTGTTTTCATAGTTTTCTTGGACTTTTCTGTTTCTTTGTTTGGTTTTTTTTTTTGTTTTTTTTTTTTATTGGACTATTTTTTTCGCGGGTTCACTTCCTGTTCCTGTTATGCACACTGCTCTAAACCACACTGTTTTCTACAGACATTCGTTTATGAATGGATAATTCTTCTTTATCAGGTCTGTAGTGGTGTTTGATGGTATTGTATGATGGTGATATTACTAAATGTAATTGTATGAGGCCAGCTGTGAAGGCTCCTGAGATAAAATGTAGTTGAGAATTGTCAGAAGGCCTTTCTTGCTACCACTACGACCTCACACTTAATTTTTTTTAATGAATGTGGCTACGTAAAGTGTCTAGGGTTATGATATGTAGTGTGGTGTAATAGGTTATAGATATACCCACAGATATTTAACAAGACTAATAATATTAATAAATGTTAAAATACACTGAACTAACTCACGTGTGTAAAATTTTTGATAAAATTATATTACATTTATTTTGTTCTGGATCAATTTTTTAGGTTGACCAGAACTTAAAAGGATTTAGAGATTATGAAAGAAATGCATGGAATATTATATCATAAATGCAATAGTGTACATATATATGTACTATACTAGTTAGTTTTATTAAAATGTTCTAGTAGTCATCTACTTGGGAGGATAGTTAATGTTTGTGCTGTTGGGGTGGCCTCATCACACCTGTCTATATTGACTACACAGTGTCCAGAAAATGGTGGGAATTTTTATGGGGTATTAGTAACTAAAAGCGTTGGTGAATGTCCAGCAGACCAGAGGCTCACTCATCTTGTAGTTGTAGCTCTGGTGCTGAAATCAGGTGGTCCCACCTCTCCGTGCTGGCGGGCAATAATGGTGGTCTCTGTCACAAGTACTGCACAGATACACTCGAGTAAAGTCACCAACTGAATAGACACTGCTTTGTTGACAACAGAAACTCACAGCTCTGCAATCAAAGTATGGGCCATGTGTCAAAATCTATTCTCTACCCACGTCTGGACACAACACTGACACAACAACCACATCATACAGACAGGTCAGATCTCTCTGACCAAACAGCACATTTACCATGGTGGTTTTACATCAGATAGATCCTCCCAGACTATAGATTCTGAAAAATATTTATTAGTTTTCTGCCCTAAAAGAGGATAGGTAATATGTTTCATTATTCTCAACACTTGATCTGTCTTGCCTAACCCTTGCTGGAGTTTATGTACATTGTTGGTCCCTAGACCCTGACTTGGGCGGGGGGTCTAGAGCAAATCCCTACTTGTTTGTAAGGCTAGATTTCGATATGGCAGTATCAAATCACTCGAACATGAAACAATATTCAAAATATACAAAGAAATAATTTCAATCTTACCAGATTATGAATAAATAACACAGAATTGCTAGCAAAACTCAGCTGAGCTGCTGGCTATAGTATGGCGTCCCTAAACTTCTTTCACTTTCTTTCATATGGAAATCACCACACTTTAAAATCTGTGTCTATCACTGAACAACTATTGAAGAATGGCCCCACTTTCGCGTCTGAGCGCTAATAATATGATTGTCTGTGGCCAATCACTGCCTAGGTTTATTTTAAATTTCAAATTTCCTACACTAAAGTCATTTCAGTCATGCTTCAGTCAAGTATGGATGGTTATCTGTTAGTCTGTCCGTCTCTACTTGTGTTTCTACAAAAATGTACTTGATTTTTGAACCAACCTTTCTCTCCCCTCCAAAATTTTGTCGTTAAAAGTTATTTTTAGACACAGCCACCACAATATCCCTTCTCTTCCATACTAAGTAGATTTGAACACCTGCGTCTCGAGGTCGTGTTTTTTTGTGCAAATAGCGACACTTTTAGATTCAATACAGTCTGTCGATGATGTGAACAACACTGTCTTTTGTCATTATCTTCAATATTATCTATCCGTCTGTAAAATTAAGAACATATTAGTTCACTGCTCAGAATGGGCCATCCGGCCAGCTAATTTTTATATTCCTAACATTAATATTAAGAAAAAAGTACTTTTTAAATTTTGTAATATTCCAAACATCTGCGTTTTAGCCGCTGAATTCAAATCAAGGGCTTGGTATCGCAAAAGCGTCCAATAAATGACTGTGGCGTAACATATCTATGGTCCCTTCTGTCGAGTTGCTTACTTTTTATGTCAACTTGGGAAACGTGACTTTTCTCCGTTTCCCCCCCAATTGCGTCTCCTTAGCCTTTCTAGTCTCACGCAATCTTTCCAGTCATATTTTTTTCCTTTTTGATCCGCCGTTCCCCTCCTGTCTAGCAAGTCAATTTTTATGGAGGGTGATGACCCGCGGTCTAGGCGATCATGTACATCAGCAGCCTACGCATTATGTTTTTATCCTTAAATGTTATCTTTGGAGGTATTTTACCGTTGTATCTCTGTCAATTTCACTACACATCTCCCCACTTGAAAACATGCCTATGGCAAGTTCCAAAACCAGCGATACACATAGGTAAAATTACTCCTCACGTCTGCCACTACTCTAATTTTGATCACAGGGGTGCCGACTGAGGAAATCTGCACCGACATTCAATTTGCCTGGGATATATTGGATACTAAACTGATAAGGTTGAAGCAATAAAGACCACCTCAGCAATCTTGCGTTTTCATGCTTAGCCTGAGACAAGAACACGAGAGGCTGATGGTCCGTCTCCACCACAAAAGTCCTACCATACAGATAGATTTGAAACTTCTTTATTGCCCAGATTAATGCTAAACATTCTTTTTCGCTTGTGGAGTATCCTTGTTCCGCCTTATTCAATTTGCGGCTTGCATAAGCGACTGGTTTCAGTTCCCCATCAGGTGAAGATGATCTTTGCAACAAAGCCCCTCCGAGTCCTACATTACTTGCATCGGTTCTTAAGACAAAGTCCTGTGTCAAATCAGGCAGTTTGAGAATAGGCTTGCTAGTGAGTTTTTCCTTTAACTCTTGGAACGCTAGTTCACATTGTGCAGTCCAAATAATTTTATCTGGAAGTCCCTTGCGAGTCAGATCAGTCAGAGGAGCACAAATAGCGTTAAAATTTTTGATGTATTTCTGATAAAATCCGCATAACGACACAAATGATCGCACGTCCTTTTTTGTTTGCGGCCTAGGTGCTCTCTGCAGTTTTTCCAAGTTCTTAGGATCAGGGGTCATATTACCCTGATATACAGTGTGTCCCAAGAATTCCAACTCTTTGCATCCAATACAACATTTTGTTGGCCTAGCAGTTAAGTTCGCCTCCCGAAGTCTATCAAACAACATCTCCAGAGCTTCAATGTGTTCTTCAAATGTCTCTGTGGCGACGAGAATATCATCCATGAAATTCGTGATACATGGGTTATTCAGGGGATCCAACAATTTGCGCATCATCCTTGAAAACACACTCGGAGCATTTTTCAGTCCGAATGGTAGCATATTGAATTCATAATGTCCATCCGAAGTGCTAAAAGCCAAATAAGGTCTCACTTCACGCTTCACTGGGATCTGGTAATAGCCTTTACTAAGATCCACCTTTGAAAAGTATTTTGCCTTGTTCAGTCTGGCAAATAACTGTTTTGTGTCTGGTAATGGATCCACTTGTCCTTCTGTGACAGCATTCAGTTTCCTGTAATCTATGCACAGTCTGTGTTCCCCAGACGGTTTTCTCAACAAAACGACACTAGAACTAAAAGATGATTCACTGTGCGAAATAATCCCCTCCTTCAACAAATACTCTATTTCTTCCTTCAATGCCTTCTCCTTCGCGAACGGAATAGAATAGGCTCTCATACAGATTGGGTTTGAGTCTACCAGTTTCATGTCATACTGTAGCAAATTTGTATGGCCTGGTTTATCTGTTAATACATCTGTATGTTCCTCCAGAACCTGTTGAACTCTCTCCCTCTGGTTTTTAGTCAGGTGCTTACTGACTTTTACCTGTGCTGCTGTTTCACAAGGATGTAATGGGTATTCATGTGAGGTGAGTGGTTCTTTTTGCATCTGGGTTGCAATAGCCAAGGTCAATAAGGGGGTGCTTTCCTGGAGTGGTCTGTCCAGATACTTCTTTAACAGGTTTACATGATAAACTTTTCCTTCCCCTTTTTGTCAATTTTATAGTTTGTTCTAGACACCTTCTCTAGAACCGTATATGGACCTTGCCAACCAATTTGTAATTTATTCTGGCTTCCGGGTAGTAGAAGCAGCACCTTCTCTCCGACTGCCAGTTCCCTGTCCTTTGCCTTCCTATTAAAATATGCTGCATGTTTCTTCCTGGCTTGTTTCAAATTATCATTTGCCAGTTTCCATCCAGCTTTCAAACGAGTGGTCAGTTCGTTCACGTATTGATACGATGAGGTAACAGTCTCTTCCGCCTTCTCATCTGTCCAGGTCCTTAATAGAGCTTCTAATGGACCTTTTATTGGCCTCCCAAATAGCAGAGTTGCGGGAGCCATCCCGGTTGAACTATGTGGTACCTCCCGGTACGCAAACAATGCGGCGGGCAGGAATTGATCCCACAGATCCGGTTTTTCGTGTGCCAGCTTTCTCAGGATAGAAATGAGAGTCCCGTTGAACCTCTCTACCTGGCCGTTCCCTTGTGGATGGTACGGACTACAATGAAAGTGTCTGGCTTGAAATAGCTTAAAAACTTCTTCCGTTAGTTTCCCCTTGAACTGAGAACCATTATCCGTCAAGATTTGATGCGGGAATCCTAATCGGGTAAATATTGTAAGTAGTGCCTCTGCTACATGTTTTGAATCAATTGATGGCAGGGCTACCGCCTCTCCCCACATAGAACAAGTGTCCACCAGAGTAAGGATGTAACTGTTCCTCCTCTTGGTCCGAGTGAGAGGTCCTACAATATCCACTGCAACCCTCTCAAAAGGTGTTCCCACTATGGGCATTTCCCCTAGAGTTGCAGGAGCAGTCCAGTGCTTTGGAGCTACCCTTTGACATTCTGGGCAGGATTTGACATATCTTTTTATATCCTCCGTTATCCCTGGCCAGAAGTAATGACAAGCTATACGCTGTCCTGTGGCGCTGATCCCCATGTGACCACTGAAGGGAATCGCATGCCCGAGTTCCATCACTTTATCTCTATATGAAGTGGGAAGAACCAGCTGGTTGTGACCATTTGTTCCAGTTCCGGCCTTCCTGTATAAGAGTTTGTTCTTCATGAAATATTCCCCCTTGCTCGGAGGTGTGTGGCATTTGGGCAATTTTTTAAAACAGGCTTGAGTGTCCTATCCTCAGCCTGCGCCTTCCTCATCTCCTCTGGATGAGCATTTATAGGTTCACCTTCTTCCTCCTTCTTCTGTGACCTGGTCTGCACTGTCGCCATGATCACAGGTTTCTCGGGATTCCCCAAGAAGACGTATCTACACCCCAATATCAGAGGGTAGATTGGTTCATCTATCACTGCTGCTCTGATTTCTCCTTCCACATAGCGAGTTTTCACCGTTATCCTTGCGATGGGAAGTGTCATGAGTGGTATGTCCTTAGTCGCCCCTTGTATTTCCACTGTTTCTGTGGTATACTGACTTGGGTCCACTAGGCTAGACTTCACAACTGAATCATAATCCAAACCTGTATCATAAAGGCACCTTATGGTGACCCCATTACAAATAACATCCTCACAAACTGGGGGGTGATAAGGTTCCTGTTGTCCTTAGGATTAACCTTTAATCTTTGCGTCCCCGACTTCATTGCAGCAATGTTTGAAGGTTTCCTTCTACAAAATTCGGTGTTATGGTTATCCTTCTTGCACCATTTACACCATCTTTTTCCTTGGTTCAACGGTTTTCTTTCATTGAACTTTTGGTCATTGAACTGTGAGTTTCTGTCGCGATAGTCATTTCTTGGCCGCTCAAAGTTTGTCCTACCTTTATTTCCCTGCTCTCTATTATCAAATTTATTAAATTGCTGTGGAGCTTTAAAATTGTCTATGTGCTTCTTTTTAGCACCACTTACCTCTGCCTGGGCTGCCTGATACCTCTCAGCAACATTTAAAATTTCCCCCAACTTCTCTGCACCTTGTTCCATGAGAAATTTTCTCATGTCTGGAGCCATGGACTCTCTCAATTGCTCAATCATGATCATTTCTTTAAGATCTTGGGTCTTCCCCAGAGCCGTCCATTTCTCCAAATAGGTTTCTAGTCTAGCAGAGAATTGGTGGTATGTCTCCCCAGACAACAGTTTGGCATTTCTAAATTTCTTACGATAAAATTCACCATTCTTCTCGTACCTTAATAACAAAGCCTGCTTTAACATGTCATAATTGTCTTGGTCTTCCCTGTTCATTTTGGCAAATACTTCATAAGAAGTACCTCTCAATCCCTGTGATAGCTTTAAACTCCACCTCTCTCTCTCTAACCCATATGTAGTAGCTAATAACTCAAAACGTCCTAGGTACCCCTCTATGTCATCGTCTTTTTCAACAAAATGGTCTAAATGAAACCCCATAGCTGAGTTTGAGGCTCCCAGACTGGGCGTAGCATCTGAGGCAAAAGGGCTGGCACCATTTTCAGGAGCCTGGCCTTGTAATTCCAGCTCCCTTAGTCGTAATTCGTGCTCCCTTTGCAACCTTCTATCTTCTGCTTCCCTTTCGGCCTTTTTTTCTTCTGCCTCCCTTTGCTGTCGTTTTTCTTCTGCCTCCCTTTGCTGTCGTTTTTCTTCTGCCTCAATCTCCAGCCTCTTAATTTCTCTATCAGCCTCAATTTGTAACCTCTTCTCTTCAGCTAACCTTTCAGCCTCTAATTTTCTTTCAGCCTCTTTTTCTAATCTCCTTTCTTCCCGTTCAATATATTTATCACATTCAGCCGTTACGTATTGAATTAAAATTTGACCATCCATTCCCATCTCCTTCGCGGTGAGCACAGCAGCTGATCTAAATTTTGCCAGCTCCGCCATACTTTTTAGACAATATAATAATATACAAGCTAAATCTCTAACCAGTAAATACACTAAGTACTTCTTATGACTATAGTCTAACTAATTCTAACTAACCAGTTAACTAATTAATTATTACTGGCTGTGAAGATTCACCAACTTTTATCTGCAGGGACACTTTTAATTTTAAAGGGAATTTTACAATTTATTTCCCTACTTTTATTTCTCCCACCAGGAGATCCTAATATTACTGTTGGGCTAATTATCCCTGGACAAGACCCCAATTTATGTAGTGGTGTTGATGGTATTGTATGATGGTGATATTACTAAATGTAATTGTATGAGGCCAGCTGTGAAGGCTCCTGAGATAAAATGTAGTTGTGAATTGTCAGAAGGCCTTTCTTGCTACCACTACGACCTCACACTTAATTTTTTTTTAATGAATGTGGCTACGTAAAGTGTCTAGGGTTATGATATGTAGTGTGGTGTAATAGGTTATAGATATACCCACAGATATTTAACAAGACTAATAATATTAATAAATGTTAAAATACACTGAACTAACTCACGTGTGTAAAATTTTTTGATAAAATTATATTACATTTATTTTGTTCTGGATCAATTTTTTAGGTTGACCAGAACTTAAAAGGATTTAGAGATTATGAAAGAAATGCATGGAATATTATATCATAAATGCAATAGTGTACATATATATGTACTATACTAGTTAGTTTTATTAAAATGTTCTAGTAGTCATCTACTTGGGAGGATAGTTAATGTTTGTGCTGTTGGGGTGGCCTCATCACACCTGTCTATATTGACTACACAGTGTCCAGAAAATGGTGGGAATTTTTATGGGGTATTAGTAACTAAAAGCGTTGGTGAATGTCCAGCAGACCAGAGGCTCACTCATCTTGTAGTTGTAGCTCTGGTGCTGAAATCAGGTGGTCCCACCTCTCCGTGCTGGCGGGCAATAATGGTGGTCTCTGTCACAAGTACTGCACAGATACACTCGAGTAAAGTCACCAACTGAATAGACACTGCTTTGTTGACAACAGAAACTCACAGCTCTGCAATCAAAGTATGGGCCATGTGTCAAAATCTATTCTCTACCCACGTCTGGACACAACACTGACACAACAACCACATCATACAGACAGGTCAGATCTCTCTGACCAAACAGCACATTTACCATGGTGGTTTTACATCAGATAGATCCTCCCAGACTATAGATTCTGAAAAATATTTATTAGTTTTCTGCCCTAAAAGAGGATAGGTAATATGTTTCATTATTCTCAACACTTGATCTGTCTTGCCTAACCCTTGCTGGAGTTTATGTACATTGTTGGTCCCTAGACCCTGACTAGGGCGGGGGGTCTAGAGCAAATCCCTACTTGTTTGTAAGGCTAGATTTCGATATGGCAGTATCAAATCACTCGAACATGAAACAATATTCAAAATATATAAGGAAATAATTTCAATCTTACCAGATTATGAATAAATAACACAGAATTGCTAGCAAAACTCAGCTGAGCTGCTGGCTATAGTATGGCGTCCCTAAACTTCTTTCACTTTCTTTCATATGGAAATCACCACACTTTAAAATCTGTGTCTATCACTGAACAACTATTGAAGAATGGCCCCACTTTCGCGTCTGAGCGCTAATGATATGATTGTCTGTGGCCAATCACTGCCTAGGTTTATTTTAAATTCAAATTTCCTACACTAAAGTCATTTCAGTCATGCTTCAGTCAAGTATGGATGGTTATCTGTTAGTCTGTCCGTCTCTACTTGTGTTTCTACAAAAATGTACTTGATTTTTGAACCAACCTTTCTCTCCCCTCCAAAATTTTGTCGTTAAAAGTTATTTTTAGACACAGCCACCACCCCAAAACCCCTCTCTTCCATACTACGTAGATTTGAACACCTGCGTCTCGAGGTCGTGTTTTTTTGTGCAAATCGCGACACTTTTAGATTCAATACAGTCTGTCGATGATGTGAACAACACTGTCTTTTGTCATTATCTTCAATATTATCTATCCGTCTGTAAAATTAAGAACATATTAGTTCACTGCTCAGAATAGGCCATCCGGCCAGCTAATTTTTATATTCCTAACATTAATATTAAGAAAAAAGTACTTTTTAATTTTTGTAATATTCCTAACATCTGCGTTTAGCCGCTGAATTCAAATCAAGGGCTTGGTATCGCGCAAAAGCGTCCAATAAATGACTGTGGCGTAACATATCTATGGTCCCTTCTGTCGAGTTGCTTACTTTTTATGTCAACTTGGGAAACGTGACTTTTCTCCGTTTCCCCCCCAATTGCGTCTCCTTAGCCTTTCTAGTCTCACGCAATCTTTCCAGTCATATTTTTTTCCTTTTTGATCCGCCGTTCCCCTCCTGTCTAGCAAGTCAATTATTATGGAGGATGATGACCCGCGGTCTAGGCGATCATGTACTATTCGCAGCCTACGCATTATGTTTTTATCCTTAAATGTTATCTTTGGAGATATTTTACCGTTGTATCTCTGTCAATTTCACTACAAGGTCACACTTTCATACATACATACATACATACATACATACATACATACATACATACATACATACATACATACATACATACATACATACATACATGTATGTATGTATGTATGTATGTATGTATGTATGTATGTATGTATGTATGTATGTATGTATGTATGTATGTATGTATGTATGTATGTATGTATGTATGTATGTACATTGTATGTATGTACATTGTACATACATATGTATGTATACATATGTACATGTACATATGTACATACATACATACATATATGTATGTATGTACATGTTTACATGTATACAACACAACATACCATACATACATACAAGGTTTTACTATACATATACATACATAGCGGAAGGTCCTTATATGTGTGAGATATAGTGCTAGACGCCCACCTAATTAGTACACCTCTCCAGAATGTGTAGGTCCCTCTGACAGAGAAGTACACTGGTATCACTCGATAGTCACGGCTGTGAAAGTATCTGGACCAAAAATATTCAGAGAACAGTCCCAGACCTTACTGCGCCACCTCCGTCATGTGAGTCCCCCTGTGATATAAAAAAATTCAACCAAACTCAGTATCAACTATATTGAATGAATACACAAGCTGGTGAATACAATTTATACACCTCTTTATTTACATCTATCTAATTGTGGTGATTGTGTGTGACTGGTGATACAAAAGTTATATTTATACAAAACCAAATTGGCGAAAACAATTACAGTTGTTACAAGTTACACTAAAAATGTCATTTCTTTAGACTTTTCCAATTAGTTGGGTAATAGACTTCTTCACTGTCTTATTCACTTTATAACTTTCGCTAGTTTATCACGCAAATTGTCATCACAAAACTCTGCTTGACAGTTATCACTTCTTGGTTGCACGATTGTCACAAATATCACTCATCTGTTTTTATAATCAGTGTTCATATGAGATGTACAGCTTCAGTAGGTCGTGCTTCTACCAATCCAGGCACTGCTGGGGCGATTAGCCTTGATCATCGAGCAATTCTTGATCATTGACCTCTGACTTTTGGTTGACAAATATGAACCTGCAGATAATTGTAGGATATGTGGCTATTTGTGGATAAAAAATTACCACATTCCTATTGTAGGTGAGATGAATTTGTTTTCAGATGTATGCGTGAAAATGCATGATTATGGATCAGTGACAAGACAGGTGTCTACTGTGGAACATTTTATAAAATCAAATAATACAAAATAATATGTACACACATATATGGTATGAGGTTATAGTATCCCCCTGCCTGACACGTTAGCTCTGTAAAGTACAGTAACTTGAAGACAGATTGAATAAGCCCTGATAATGATTGTTGGTAGTCCTGAAAAGAATTGTTATTAGTCCTGTGCTAGCCCTGATATGGACTCAGTCACGGTGGTTATATTTCGGGTTCCAATCTTCAACAATCCTATCAAGTAATCAATTAATATGCATGATACTTTCATAACATAAAGATTAAACAAATCCTGAAATAAAAGTTGTAATTACTGTATTATTTTACATAGTAACTTTACATACCCTCGCAGGATCTAATTAAGATCAGTAAAGACTGGCTTTAGTGGAGTAACAGAACTGCCTGGCTGCAAATAACAAGATATTGGCCTCTGCACGTTCCTCTCTCTCCAGCCGTTGTCCTTCTGTCTTGCTTCGCTGTACAAGTGAATTTGAAATCATTTCCGTCCGCCCTATATATATGCAGCTACCGGACGTACAGGAAACAAGGCTCGCAACTCCAGCAAACTTCCCAAAAAAGTTGTAACTTCGGGGGGTTTGTGCTAGAGGTGTTTCAAACCTTGGTCTCGTGCATTTCACCTTTCCCAGTTTCAAGCCTTTGGAGTTATATATTTCCGTTCTCCATGAGTTGACCTTTATATCCATATGTTGTTTTCCCATATCTGTCGTGTTAACGATTTTATATTGAATTATAAATAGGAAAAAACACAGCATTTCTCAAGGCACGGACACTATTCTTGCGAAATTCTTCACAACTACTTACTCCCTTCTGATTTCCTTGTACCTATACATAAATGAAGATATTCCCGTCAAAATGAGACCATTCTCATCCTTGTCTGTCATTCCGTTCTCCTTCCCGATGTCTAATTCTAACCATGATTTCGGACGATTTATTCTTCCTTATACACTCGCCGAAGTCATTCTATCTGACCGTGGGAAACCCCTTCTCTGATTGGCTGCCCTAGATACACACACAGGAAAAATACCCCTGCATTCCTTTGTTCAGGTCAGCACACTGGTGTCCCACTTTTCTTCACCGGTGTCTTTTCGGTTTTTCGGTCTTCAAACATTTAACTAGGCAATGCGTAACATGCGACAACATACATACATACATACATACATACCTATATATATATATATATATATATATATATATATATATATATATATATATATATATATATATATATATATATATGTGTGTCGTGAGAAATTCTAATCCACATATATAAATTAAAAAGTAAATGTAAAGCCTAACAAATAACTTCAATAAAAGGAAAGAAGAATGGTAAAGAACAGTGCTGTCACAATGACTGTACTCGAAATCCCCCTTGTTTTCTACTTCGTCTGCAAATTGTAACGTTTCACGTTGATAGTAAAAGCCTACTGCTTCAATACCCGCTTTCTACGATAAAACGTGTACTGCCTTTCTAAGAAAAACCTTGAGATACGCAAGCTGACCTATATTTAATATTCCATTCATGTCATTTTATACACTAAGTTACCATAAACGAAAGACGGATGGACTAAGGATAGAAAGAAAGGGAGGGAATGAAAGCCGGAACGCAGGCAATACTACCACAGTCTCGCGATACACAATTAATGCCACCCCTAACACGCGTGTAAGGCCACAAGCACTAGCTTTTTTCAAATCGACAGTGATAAAAAACACTACCCATACGAGAGTTAGGTTTTAAAAACCGGAAAAACGCTTATTAGGAAACATGACATTATACTGGTTTACGTTTGAAAACATTACAGTACCCAGACACCACATCGATCGAAGTGAACGGGAGGTAGAAGAAAATGCATATTTTAAACGCAGCCCCTTAGCCCCATTAAATTTATATATTTGGGTTCCGTAGGACTTGCTGACAAAGAATATGTTAAACGTTACGCAATTAGTCTAGGAATTAACAAATTATAGCCAAAAGAAATAGTGAGGGATGTCAGACAACACCAAAATCAGAATCGCTCAGTGGCAGATTTTCACACCACCATTGTACGGGAAATAGGTCCCCATGTTACCTCCTATTTGATTGGCGGAAAGTAAATGTAAGGCTAAACACGATTAGTCGGGCTATAAATACTATCTTTTGTTGTTAGGGGAGACGGAAGGAAGGGTACTTTTTTTTGAAAAGCTGTGTAAACATGGCACGATTGGTTAGACCCGCCAATATAGTCAATCAGAGGCGTCAGGTCAGCACCACATTTTCAAATAAACTTACTAAAGAACCAGTGCGTTGAGCGCCAGTGCATATTTTTTCTAAATAAAAGCCTGGGACATCGGCAGATCGAAATTGTGCTATATTCATTGCCAGTCAACGTAACTGTGTATTATTCCATGAATTGTGGTAAGCTTGAAATATTTGATATCTTTTTAATGAAAATTGAATGTAAATTGATAATTTATGTCTGTATATATGTGTGGTTCAGTAGCGAATATGAGGTAAAGCCTATATAGTGCTCCAACCTGAACAGAAGGTGTCGGAGGAAAGTAAAACTACATGGAATTGCCAAACAGTACACTGACACCTATCTTATTGACTAGAAAGAATTCATGCTGGAATTGCAGAGGCGTAGTAACCATTAGGGAGGAGTATACTGGTGAAAATTGTTTCAGATGAAGATAGCAGTTGGCCTACCGCTCTGAACTCAGTGTTTGTTATGTATTGTGTTCAGTCTGGAAATTTATTATAAATTAGTTCTGAAATAGGAGGTACAACCTTCTTGTTTCAGGGACCGTGGTCCTAAAGTTATTGAGCAGCACCTGGTCTGAGCTTTGCTGAACCTAGAGGCTGACAGTATACTCCTGGGTCCAGATAGTGACCAGTGAGGTGTCTCCAGAACACAGGGAGGCTATCGAGCAGAGGAGTTTTTTCCTGCCGCCATCACGAAAGATAAGCGTCTGTGGCCAGAGGAGCTCAACATTATCCCCCCCCCCCCCTCAAAATCTGACTTTATAATAAAACAGAGGGAAAATACAGTGTTTAAATTGATAGGAACTGTGAACTTTTCCCCATACTATTTCCAAGATAAACAAACACTTGAAGTCATGATGACAAATAACAACATAGCTTGAAAAAACAAAACCAGTATTACCTCAAATTACTACTACACAACTGACACACATAGGATAATATTAATAAAATATGTCACTACAAGGTTCATATTGATAAATTCTGTACATATAAATTGTAATTACAAGTGATTGTGATTCCTGGTTCACTTTGTAGTGGAATCAGGACATATATATTAGTGAAAGTAATTAATACATATTTATATTTGAAACTTTACCAGTGCCTCATTTAAGATAGTCTTATAGAGTGTTAAATGTGTGTGAGTGTCACAGTGTTGTCAACTGTGGTGGCATAAATTAAATTGTTTATCTGTCTGTTGTTGTTGTGACTTACACTTCATCATATACATACCCTAGACATTTAACGTAGTCATCACAATATTCCAGAATAATTCTGACTGAGGTATAATGTGGTAGCAAGTAAGGTTATCTGTACAACACTACACCTATTAGATACATATACCTTCACAGCTGATCTCAGTCAGTACACTAAGTCCCCTATAAATATTTATAACATCCCACTTTACCACTATATATATATATATATATATATATATATATATATATATATATATATATATATATATATATATATATATATATATATATATATTCGTTCTTACCCTCAGGCACACACACAGACGAGCTGTTAATGGCTGTTTAAGGTCTGCTTCCAAGTACAGAAGGCAATTCGCTTCCACTAACACTTGCTTTCTTTTTCGCTCACTGTCGCGTTCAAATATTGTGTCTGACCTGATTCTGTTAGACACGCGCTATAAATAGTGTGGCCTCGAGCGTCCGAGGTAGTTCCCCAACGAATGTGTATTGAGTTCAGAAAATATTGGTACATTTTGCCTATTGTACCAATCAGGAAAACTAAGATTTTATTTATCTACGTTATTCCTGGAGCAATTTTATTCATCTAAAGTTTAAAATACGCCCTATATTATTCTACATATTTCTAGTAAACAACCTTTTTCATTCCTAAATGCATTTTATTCTATGTGTACGTTACACAGCTAAATAATGGACTAACCTGAGCCTTCGATGCATTCAACTAGAGATTTCTCCCGTCCTATATCAGTATTTGTAAAAGTATTAGTACCTACGAGTAGAGCAACATCCCTAATATCGTTTTGGTAGCCTCTTCCAGGTGGTACTTCTTTCATAATGATGTAGTTAATTGTCCTTTGATGCTTGTTTGCCCATACTTGGACTTCCATTTTATTTATCCAAGGCTGTAATAAACACGGCATAACAAAGCGTTCTGATTGGCCTGTGTATCTTGCAGTTCTTACAATGTATGGCGCACGGTGTGGTCAGAGTTAAGCAGAATTCGTGTTGTGAGACAGACGTCACTTCACGACACCTATCACACCTGTAAGGGAAGGAAAGTTTCAATAATAATCAGCTATGTAGAGTTGTCCACGATACGCCTCTAAGAATACACTACATTCACTAAATTTGCTCTGTGAATGTGTCCTGACCTTGGCATTTCGAGCCATATTCTAAATCTAGGAGATGTTTAACACCCCTGTAGATTTACGAGCAACGGTTCTTTATGGGACTGGAGGCCCGAGATCCGTTGTCGTCGTTAGCATCAAACAAACCAATCCAAGAAAACCACTGAAATACTAACGCCAACGCTGAAAGTCTTAAATAGTAGCAGTAGAAAACATTTTGTGGGCGTGTGAGTGAGTGTGTGTGTGTGTAAATATATTTATGTGTGTGTGATGGGTACATTGCTTAAAAAACAAAAAACATTTTTACAAACTGGAACTAATCCTAATGTCTTTAACATTATTCGATAGCAAATTAATTATGCTGTTTCATCAAGAGAAATTGAAAAAGTATAACATATGGGTGCAAGTATAAATGTGTTTGTGAAGGAGTGGTTTTATACATGTATTTGTTACCTATTATTGCCAATGTTTCAATGCACGTCTTTATAAATGTCCACGGAATGTGAATAAAGTTGTTTAAACAAATTTTTAAAAATGAGAGAACGGAGACCAACCCAAAAAAAGTGCTCCCAGGTTGAGGCCCTTCCATTGCACTCTGGTTGGATTGACCCCTGCGATCACCCTAAATGCGGGAGACTCGGCAGCGTAATTTTTTCGTAGGAGGGACTGCGTTCGCGCTATCCCCTGATTAATGCAATAAACATGAGTGGTGGATATTGTACGTAATTTATTTGACATTGTTAGATATCATGATATGACAAGAGGTAATATACATTACATAAAACAAAACCGAATGAAGAAAGTCATTGAATTCAAAGACTTGTGATTCATACGTGTTGTCTATGTACTTGGCAAGATATGCAATAGTACAATTAAAACCAAAAAAAGTTAAACCTTCCTAAAACGATTCGCACCAAACCCGACTTGCACCCATTCCGACATGCATCCGGGCTAAGCCGGTTATGACCTCTAGAAGTACATTGTAGAGGCCACAATCCTGACAGGTTGTGGTAGCGGGGAGAAAGTCTGCATACCAAGAATCCAGATGATTCCCTCGGATCTGCCGTTCAATTTTAAGAGACTCCAATTCCCTATAAAAGTCTGTTTTTCAATGACCATTAATAAAGCACAAGGTCAAACGCTTCACGTGGCCAGCGATGAATGACTTGAGCGATGAATGATTCTCACTTGGCCAACTGTATGTGGCATTTTCCCGAGTTAGCACACCGGAACACTTATACGTGTTGTCACCAAGTGACTGTACTTCCAATGTCGTCTACAAAGAAGCCCTTTTTTGCCTTAGAAGCACCCCTCAATGCAATAGTACAATTAAAACGAAAAAACGTTAAACCTTCCTAACACGATTCGCAGTAAATCCGACTTGCCCTCATTCCGGCATGGACCCGTGCTAGGCCGGGTATGACCGTTAGTAATTAATAATTATGATTTGCCCTATGTACAATGATTTGACAAGTATGAAACCACTTTCCCATATCGGGAGTTGTTCATATTATTTGGGATTGGCGTTTAATTATCTTTAGTTTGACGTTAGTTTCATGAAAATTATTTGGAAATGACGGAACAATTTGAACAATTTAAAAATAGGAAGTAACTTTTAAATTGCCCTATATATGAACTTTCATTTGGAACACTGTTGTCAGCACAAACTACTTGCTGTGTACGAACATACAACACAGGATTATGTATTATTTTGATATGAGTCATAAAACCAAACTAAAGATAACCCCCTGGCAGAAACTGCCATAGGGGAGTGAAGTGTTAGAGACTTCACCATACTAGGACCAACATTGAGAGGGTGGGTGACCAGTTCCCTTCCTCGCTGCCTTTCCCTTCCCTAACTCAAAGTCAGGTACCCATTTACAGCTGGGTAGGCTGGAGCGTGTCGGTACATTGATTCGAACCCGACCCCTTTGCTGCAAGCGACCAGCGCTCTAACCACTCTAAGACCAAACTATCTTCTTGTAAACTTCATACTGAAAACTTTAAAATCTGCCGTGCACCATAAATACAAACATTACGATTCGCTAGGACATTTTTGGCAACTCATTCTTTGTTTTATATTATTCCTCTATTACTCACTGAATTAACCCACATTCTCCAGTACAATTCTGTTCTGAGTTCGCTAATTAGAGTATGCAAATGCAACAGAAATCCATTTCACTCTATCCTATCACTGCCAGTAAAATGTAATCGATCGTGAGTATCGTTATTTGTCTAATGCACATCAATTACTCTACCCACCTTTCGCTATTTAGATAAAAGATTATCGTTACAATGAAAAGCCATTAAAAAAATAAAATAAAACAGAGAATCGGTTCTTTTATTTAAGTCGTGGGTAGGTCAGTTTGTTTTAGTCATTTACAAGCTGTGAATTGGTCAAAGCCAAGCCAATCAGGGTCGACTTTTTATTTGGCATGACATATATTTTGCGGACACCAGGTCAAGAATCGAAACAGAGCGAAGAGCCATTGAGGAAGTGACATCAAACACAAGAGCGACCAAAACAAACGAACAATCAGACGAAGAAGTCATCGAAGAAACACTTTAAAAACTTCTACCAGCAATAATAGAAAAAGCACTACTACAGATACAGGAAAGCAGGAAGACAAGAGAAACAGAAACTAGGAAACCAAAAACTAACAAAGCGACACAAGACAGATAGGAAGGCAGGAAATGAACACCATGAACACGCCACGACAGACAAGCAACGAAGAGATAACCAGACAGCCAGCTAGCGATCGTTTTTAGGACCAGTCCTTTTCAGGACTAGGAAAGTGATACCAGCGAAGATACCAACACACTATATACCCCAATATAACCGTTTGTAACCCTTCAATGGGTTTTGGTTGAACAGGGTATTACAGCAATCTAGTAGACGAAAACAACAAGTGCACTGAATGTTAAGTGAGGTCAGAATGTCTAACTACATCAATTAACACAATTTTTTAAAATATAGACTTCACACGTTCACGCTTACCAAGATCCTCGCACTACCTAAAACCGCCGGTGCACAATATCATATGCCTTTTCCACTTTGATTCAAAGCCCACACTTACTCCTGCCACTTTGTAATTTATTTTAAAATGATGTTTGAAAAGCTAACAAATAGGAAACGTGAACCACTTATGTATAGCGTTGCTTTATTTATTTATAATATACGCTTTGAGAAAACAGCATGGATTGGTGTGAACGGTAAATACACAAACCGTAGAGCAATTTGTATGCGATGTCTGTGTTTGTTGTATTTTACAAAAACAAAGAAACCTGTTGGGCTTGCCTGACACTGAAAGCCTTAGACCAGTGGTCGGGAACCTTTCCGTGACAAAGAGCCAAATATTTAATTTTGTCTCCATTTTAACAAATTGAAGAGCCGCATGAAAAAAAAAATTACATGCGAGCCGCGGGTTCCCGACACCTGCCTTAGACCAATGTAACATGATGCAATCGTAAGAATTTCAGAAAGAAAAAAATTATCTACCTGGTCGTTTCATGGTTTGTTTTTCCATTGTTCACTCTTCGTCATACTTAAACATGCATGATGCCACAATTTGTCAGACGCATAACTTCTGATTGTCTGCTATATATAATGCACCATTTTGGTTCTGGAATCTGAGTGCAGTTGTCTGTTTTGAAGACAGTTCTGCATTTAATGAATCACTGGCGGCATCCAGGGTGAGAGAATTCTCTTATGATAAATTTGCTCAGATGTTTTATATTATTACAACTCTGAAAGAAAGAGATAACTAGGAAAGGAAAATTTGGTCACAACATTGGAGAACACGTGGCACATTCCTCTAAAACTTTTATATTTTAGTCTGTTTGACTCTTAGTGAGAATATGAATTTTTTTAAATAAATGCTTTCTTTTGCCATGATATACACAGGTTCTAATTCGTCGGTGTGACGAATTGATAAAATATAACTCTGATGGGCCCTGGAAATTATCCACTCTATAATAATATATATTCCAACGGGGAAGGCGTTTCCTTTTAGCCGTCTCAGTCCTGGGGCTTTTCGTTATGCACCAGTTTGTGACATTAGCGAACGGAATCAACTCTATAATTTGCAATCGTGTCCGAAAATTCCCTATACAAATTGGGTGGTGCATATGAATAGTCATAATAAGTCTTCTTCTTCTTTATCAGGTCTGTAGTGGTGTTTGATGGTATTGTATGATGGTGATATTACTAAATGTAATTGTATGAGGCCAGCTGTGAAGGCTCCTGAGATAAAATGTAGTTGAGAATTGTCAGAAGGCCTTTCTTGCTACCACTACGACCTCACACTTAATTTTTTTTAATGAATGTGGCTACGTAAAGTGTCTAGGGTTATGATATGTAGTGTGGTGTAATAGGTTATAGATATACCCACAGATATTTAACAAGACTAATAATATTAATAAATGTTAAAATACACTGAACTAACTCACGTGTGTAAAATTTTTGATAAAATTATATTACATTTATTTTGTTCTGGATCAATTTTTTAGGTTGACCAGAACTTAAAAGGATTTAGAGATTATGAAAGAAATGCATGGAATATTATATCATAAATGCAATAGTGTACATATATATGTACTATACTAGTTAGTTTTATTAAAATGTTCTAGTAGTCATCTACTTGGGAGGATAGTTAATGTTTGTGCTGTTGGGGTGGCCTCATCACACCTGTCTATATTGACTACACAGTGTCCAGAAAATGGTGGGAATTTTTATGGGGATATTAGTAACTACAAAGCGTTGGTGAATGTCCAGCAGACCAGAGGCTCACTCATCTTGTAGTTGTAGCTCTGGTGCTGAAATCAGGTGGTCCCACCTCTCCGTGCTGGCGGGCAATAATGGTGGTCTCTGTCACAAGTACTGCACAGATACACTCGAGTAAAGTCACCAACTGAATAGACACTGCTTTGTTGACAACAGAAACTCCCAGCTCTGCAATCAAAGTATGGGCCATGTGTCAAAATCTATTCTCTACCCACGTCTGGACACAACACTGACACAACAACCACATCATACAGACAGGTCAGATCTCTCTGACCAAACAGCACATTTACCATGGTGGTTTTACATCAGATAGATCCTCCCAGACTATAGATTCTGAAAAATATTTATTAGTTTTCTGCCCTAAAAGAGGATAGGTAATATGTTTCATTATTCTCAACACTTGATCTGTCTTGCCTAACCCTTGCTGGAGTTTATGTATATTGTTGGTCCCTAGACCCTGACTTGGGCGGGGGGTCTAGAGCAAATCCCTACTTGTTTGTAAGGCTAGATTTCGATATGGCAGTATCAAATCACTCAAACATGAAACAATATTCAAAATATATAAAGAAATAATTTCAATCTTACCAGATTATGAATAAATAACACAGAATTGCTAGCAAAACTCAGCTGAGCTGCTGGCTATAGTATGGCGTCCCTAAACTTCTTTCACCTTCTTTCATATGGAAATCACCACACTTTAAAATCTGTGTCTATCACTGAACAACTATTGAGAAATGACCCCAAATCCGCGTCTAAGCGCCGACAATATGCTTGTCTGTGGCCAATCACTGCCTAGGTTTTTTTGAATTTCAAATTTCCTACACTAAAGTCATTTCAGTCATGCTTCAGTCAAGTATGGATGGTTATCTGTTAGTCTGTCCGTCTCTACTTGTGTTTCTACAAAAATGTACTTGATTTTTGAACCAACCTTTCTCTCCCCTCCAAAATTTTTGTCGTTAAAAGTTATTTTTAGACACAGCCACCACAATATCCCTTCTCTTCCATACTACGTAGATTTGAACACCTGCGTCTCAAGGTCGTGTTTTTTTGTGTGCAAATAGCGACACTTTTAGATTCAATACAGTCTGTCGATGATGTGAACAACACTGTCTTTTGTCATTATCTTCAATATTATCTATCCGTCTGTAAAATTAAGAACATATTAGTTCACTGCTCAGAATGGGCCATCCGGCCAGCTAATTTTTATATTCCTAACATTAATATTAAGAAAAAAGTACTTTTTAAATTTTGTAATATTTCGAACATCTGCGTTTAGCCGCTGAATTCAAATCAAGGGCTTGGTATCGCAAAAGCGTCCAATAAATGACTGTGGCGTAACATATCTATGGTCCCTTCTGTCGAGTTGCTTACTTTTTATGTCAACTTGGGAAACGTGACTTTTCTCCGTTTCCCCCCCAATTGCGTCTCCTTAGCCTTTCTAGTCTCACGCAATCTTTCCAGTCATATTTTTTTTCCTTTTTGATCCGCCGTTCCCCTCCTGTCTAGCAAGTCAATTATTATGGAGGATGATGACCCGCGGTCTAGGCGATCATGTACTATTCGCAGCCTACGCATTATGTTTTTTATCCTTAAATGTTATCTTTGGAGATATTTTACCGTTGTATCTCTGTCAATTTCACTACACATCTCCCCACTTGAAAACATGCCTATGGCAAGTTCCAAAACCAGCGATACACATAGGTAAAATTACTCCTCACGTCTGCCACTACTCTAATTTTGATCACAGGGGTGCCGACTGAGGAAATCTGCACCGACATTCAATTTGCCTGGGATATATTGGATACTAAACTGATAAGGTTGAAGCAACAAAGACCACCTCAGCAATCTTGCGTTTTCATGCTTAGCCTGAGACAAGAACACGAGAGGCTGATGGTCCGTCTCCACCACAAAAGTCCTACCATACAGATAGATTTGAAACTTCTTTATTGCCCAGATTAATGCTAAACATTCTTTTTCGCTTGTGGAGTATCCTTGTTCCGCCTTATTCAATTTGCGGCTTGCATAAGCGACTGGTTTCAGTTCCCCATCAGGTGAAGATGATCTTTGCAACAAAGCCCCTCCGAGTCCTACATTACTTGCATCGGTTCTTAAGACAAAGTCCTGTGTCAAATCAGGCAGTTTGAGAATAGGCTTGCTAGTGAGTTTTTTCTTTTAACTCTTGGAACGCTAGTTCACATTGTGCAGTCCAAATAATTTTATCTGGAAGTCCCTTGCGAGTCAGATCAGTCAGAGGAGCACAAATAGCGTTAAAATTCTTGATGTATTTCTGATAAAATCCGCATAACGACACAAATGATCGCACGTCCTTTTTTTTTTGTTTGCGGCCTAGGTGCTCTCTGCAGTTTTTCCAAATTCTTAGGATCAGGGGTCATATTACCCTGATATACAGTGTGTCCCAAGAATTCCAACTCTTTGCATCCAATACAACATTTTGTTGGCCTAGCAGTTAAGTTCGCCTCCCGAAGTCTATCAAACAACATCTCCAGAGCTTCAATGCATTCTTCAAATGTCTCGGTGGCGACGAGAATATCATCCATGAAATTTGTGATACATGGGTTATTCAGGGGATCCAACAATTTGCGCATCATCCTTGAAAACACACTCGGAGCATTTTTCAGTCCGAATGGTAGCATATTGAATTCATAATGTCCATCCGAAGTGCTAAAAGCCAAATAAGGTCTCACTTCAGGCTTCACTGGGATCTGGTAATAGCCTTTACTAAGATCCACTTTTGAAAAGTATTTTGCCTTGTTCAGTCTGGCAAATAACTGTTTTGTGTCTGGTAATGGATCCACTTGTCCTTCTGTGACAGCATTCAGTTTCCTGTAATCTATGCACAGTCTGTGTTCCCCAGACGGTTTTCTCAACAAAACGACACTAGAACTAAAAGATGATTCACTGTGCGAAATAATCCCCTCCTTCAACAAATACTCTATTTCTTCCTTCAATGCCTTCTCCTTCGCGAACGGAATAGAATAGGCTCTCATACAGATTGGGTTTGAGTCTACCAGTTTCATGTCATACTGTAGCAAATTTGTATGGCCTGGTTTATCTGTTAATACATCTGTATGTTCCTCCAGAACCTGTTGAACTCTCTCCCTCTGGTTTTTAGTCAGGTGCTTACTGACTTTTACCTGTGCTGCGGTTTCACAAGGATGTAATGGGTATTCATGTGAGGTGAGTGGTTCCTTTTGCATCTGGGTTGCAATAGCCAAGGTCAATAAGGGGGTGCTTTCCTGGAGTGGTCTGTCCAGATACTTCTTTAACAGGTTTACATGATAAACTTTTTCCTTCCCCTTTTTGTCAATTTTATAGTTTGTTCTAGACACCTTCTCTAGAACCGTATATGGACCTTGCCAACCAATTTGTAATTTATTCTGGCTTCCCGGTAGTAGAAGCAGCACCTTCTCTCCGACTGCCAGTTCCCTGTCCTTTGCCTTCCTATTAAAATATGCTGCATGTTTCTTCCTGGCTTGCTTCAAATTATCATTTGCCAGTTTCCATCCAGCTTTCAAACGATTGGTCAGTTCGTTCACATATTGATAAGATGAGGTAACAGTCTCTTCCGCCTTCTCATCTGTCCAGGTCCTTAATAGGGCTTCTAATGGACCTTTTATTGGCCTCCCAAATAGCAGAGTTGCGGGAGCCATCCCGGTTGAACTATGTGGTACCTCCCGGTAAGCAAACAATGCGGCGGGCAGGAATTGATCCCACAGATCCGGTTTTTCGTGTGCCAGCTTTCTCAGGATAGAAATGAGAGTCCCGTTGAACCTCTCTACCTGGCCGTTCCCTTGTGGATGGTACGGACTACAATGAAAGTGCCTGGCTTGAAATAGCTTAAAAACTTCTTCCGTTAGTTTCCCCTTGAACTGAGAACCATTATCCGTCAAGATTTGATGCGGGAATCCTAATCGGGTAAATATTGTAAGTAGTGCCTCTGCTACATGTTTTGAATCAATTGATGGCAGGGCTTACCGCCTCTCCCCACATAGAACAAGTGTCCACCAGAGTAAGGATGTAACTGTTCCTCCTCTTGGTCCGAGTGAGAGGTCCCACAATATCCACTGCAACCCTCTCAAAAGGTGTTCCCACTATGGGCATTTCCCCTAGAGTTGCAGGAGCAGTCCAGTGCTTTGGAGCTACCCTTTGACATTCTGGGCAGGATTTGACATATCTTTTTATATCCTCCGTTATCCCTGGCCAGAAGTAATGACAAGCTATACACTGTCCTGTGGCGCTGATCCCCATGTGACCACTGAAGGGAATCGCATGCCCGAGTTCCATCACTTTATCTCTATATGAAGTGGGAAGAACCAGCTGGTTGTGACCATTTGTTCCAGTTCCGGCCTTCCTGTATAAGAGTTTGTTCTTCATGAAATATTCCCCCTTGCTCGGAGGTGTGTGGCATTTGGGCAATTTTTTAAAACATGGCTTGAGTGTCCTATCCTCAGCCTGCGCCTTCCTCATCTCCTCTGGATGAGCATTTATAGGTTCACCTTCTTCCTCCTTCTTCTGTGACCTGGTCTGCACTGTCGCCATGATCACAGGTTTCTCGGATTCCCCAAGAAGACGTATCTACACCCCAATATCAGAGGGTAGATTGGTTCATCTATCACTGCTGCTCTGATTTCTCCTTCCACATAGCGAGTTTTCACCGTTATCCTTGCGATGGGAAGTGTCATGAGTGGTATGTCCTTAGTCGCCCCTTGTATTTCCACTGTTTCTGTGGTATACTGACTTGGGTCCACTAGGCTAGACTTCACAACTGAATCATAATCCAAACCTGTATCATAAAGGCACCTTATGGTGACCCCATTACAAATAACATCCTCACAAACTGGGGGGTGATAAGGTTCCTGTTGTCCATTAGGATTAACCTTTAATCTTCGCGTCCCCGACTTCATTGCAGCAATATTTGAAGGTTTCCTTCTACAAAATTCGGTGTTATGGTTATCCTTCTTGCACCATTTACACCATCTTTTTCCTTGGTTCAACGGTTTTCTTTCATTGAACTTTTGGTCATTGAACTGTGAGTTTCTGTCGCGATAGTCATTTCTTGGCCGCTCAAAGTTTGTCCTACCTTTATTTCCCTGCTCTCTATTATCAAATTTATTAAATTGCTGTGGAGCTTTAAAATTGTCTATGTGCTTCTTCTTAGCACCACTTACCTCTGCCTGGGCTGCCTGATACCTCTCAGCAACATTTAAAATTTCCCCCAACTTCTCTGCACCTTGTTCCATGAGAAATTTTCTCATGTCTGGAGCCATGGACTCTCTCAATTGCTCAATCATGATCATTTCCTTAAGATCTTGGGTCTTCCCCAGAGCCGTCCATTTCTCCAAATAGGTTTCTAGTCTAGCAGAGAATTGGTGGTATGTCTCCCCAGACAACAGTTTGGCATTTCTAAATTTCTTACGATAAAATTCACCATTCTTCTCGTACCTTAATAACAAAGCCTGCTTTAACATGTCATAATTGTCTTGGTCTTCCCTGTTCATTTTGGCAAATACTTCATAAGAAGTACCTCTCAATCCCTGTGATAGCTTTAAGCTCCACCTCTCTCTCTCTAACCCATATGTAGTAGCTAATAACTCAAAACGTCCTAGGTACCCCTCTATGTCATCGTCTTTTTCAACAAAATGGTCTAAATGAAACCCCATAGCTGAGTTTGAGGCTCCCAGACTGGGCGTAGCATCTGAGGCAAAAAGGCTGGCACCATTTTCAGGAGCCTGGCCTTGTAATTCCAGCTCCCTTAGTCGTAATTCGTGCTCCCTTTGCAACCTTCTATCTTCTGCTTCCCTTTCGGCCTTTTTTTCTTCTGCCTCCCTTTCGGCAGTCAACCTTTTTTTCTTCTGCCTCCCTTTGCTGTCGTTTTTCTTCTGCCTCAATCTGCAGCCTCTTAATGTCTCTATCAGCCTCAATTTGTAACCTCTTCTCTTCAGCTAACCTTTCAGCCTCTAATTTTCTTTCAGCCTCTTTTTCTAATCTCCTTTCTTCCCGTTCAATATATTTATCACATTCAGCCGTTACGTATTGAATTAAAATTTGACCATCCATTCCCATCTCCTTCGCGGTGAGCACAGCAGCTGATCTAAATTTTGCCAGCTCCGCCATACTTTTTAAACAATATAATAATATACAAGATAAATCTCTAACCAGTAAATACACTAAGTACTTCTTATGACTATAGTCTAACCAATTCTAACTAACCAGTTAACTAATTAATTATTACTGGCTGTGAAGATTCACCAACTTTTATCTGCAGGGACACTTTTAATTTTAAAGGGAATTTTACAATTTATTTCCCTACTTTTATTTCTCCCACCAGGAGATCCTAATATTACTGTTGGGCTAATTATCCCTGGACAAGACCCCAATATATGTAGTGGTGTTGATGGTATTGTATGATGGTGATATTACTAAATGTAATTGTATGAGGCCAGCTGTGAAGGCTCCTGAGATAAAATGTAGTTGAGAATTGTCAGAAGGCCTTTCTTGCTACCACTACGACCTCACACTTAATTTTTTTTTAATGAATGTGGCTACGTAAAGTGTCTAGGGTTATGATATGTAGTGTGGTGTAATAGGTTATAGATATACCCACAGATATTTAACAAGACTAATAATATTAATAAATGTTAAAATACACTGAACTAACTCACGTGTGTAAAATTTTTGATAAAATTATATTACATTTATTTTGTTCTGGATCAATTTTTTAGGTTGACCAGAACTTAAAAGGATTTAGAGATTATGAAAGAAATGCATGGAATATTATATCATAAATGCAATAGTGTACATATATATGTACTATACTAGTTAGTTTTATTAAATGTTCTAGTAGTCATCTACTTGGGAGGATAGTTAATGTTTGTGCTGTTGGGGTGGCCTCATCACACCTGTCTATATTGACTACACAGTGTCCAGAAAATGGTGGGAATTTTTTATGGGGATATTAGTAACTACAAAGCGTTGGTGAATGTCCAGCAGACCAGAGGCTCACTCATCTTGTAGTTGTAGCTCTGGTGCTGAAATCAGGTGGTCCCACCTCTCCGTGCTGGCGGGCAATAATGGTGGTCTCTGTCACAAGTACTGCACAGATACACTCGAGTAAAGTCACCAACTGAATAGACACTGCTTTGTTGACAACAGAAACTCCCAGCTCTGCAATCAAAGTATGGGCCATGTGTCAAAATCTATTCTCTACCCACGTCTGGACACAACACTGACACAACAACCACATCATACAGACAGGTCAGATCTCTCTGACCAAACAGCACATTTACCATGGTGGTTTTACATCAGATAGATCCTCCCAGACTATAGATTCTGAAAAATATTTATTAGTTTTCTGCCCTAAAAGAGGATAGGTAATATGTTTCATTATTCTCAACACTTGATCTGTCTTGCCTAACCCTTGCTGGAGTTTATGTATATTGTTGGTCCCTAGACCCTGACTTGGGCGGGGGTCTAGAGCAAATCCCTACTTGTTTGTAAGGCTAGATTTCGATATGGCAGTATCAAATCACTCAAACATGAAACAATATTCAAAATATATAAAGAAATAATTTCAATCTTACCAGATTATGAATAAATAACACAGAATTGCTAGCAAAACTCAGCTGAGCTGCTGGCTATAGTATGGCGTCCCTAAACTTCTTTCACCTTCTTTCATATGGAAATCACCACACTTTAAAATCTGTGTCTATCCCTGAACAACTATTGAGAAATGACCCCAAATCCGCGTCTAAGCGCCGACAATATGCTTGTCTGTGGCCAATCACTGCCTAGGTTTTTTTTTGAATTTCAAATTTCCTACACTAAAGTCATTTCAGTCATGCTTCAGTCAAGTATGGATGGTTATCTGTTAGTCTGTCCGTCTCTACTTGTGTTTCTACAAAAATGTACTTGATTTTTGAACCAACCTTTCTCTCCCCTCCAAAATTTTTGTCGTTAAAAGTTATTTTTAGACACAGCCACCACAATATCCCTTCTCTTCCATACTACGTAGATTTGAACACCTGCGTCTCAAGGTCGTGTTTTTGTGTGCAAATAGCGACACTTTTAGATTCAATACAGTCTGTCGATGATGTGAACAACACTGTCTTTTGTCATTATCTTCAATATTATCTATCCGTCTGTAAAATTAAGAACATATTAGTTCACTGCTCAGAATGGGCCATCCGGCCAGCTAATTTTTATATTCCTAACATTAATATTAAGAAAAAAGTACTTTTTAAATTTTGTAATATTTCGAACATCTGCGTTTAGCCGCTGAATTCAAATCAAGGGCTTGGTATCGCAAAAGCGTCCAATAAATGACTGTGGCGTAACATATCTATGGTCCCTTCTGTCGAGTTGCTTACTTTTTATGTCAACTTGGGAAACGTGACTTTTCTCCTTTTCCCCCCCCCCCCCCCCAATTGCGTCTCCTTAGCCTTTCTAGTCTCACGCAATCTTTCCAGTCATATTTTTTTTTCCTTTTTGATCCGCCGTTCCCCTCCTGTCTAGCAAGTCAATTATTATGGAGGATGATGACCCGCGGTCTAGGCGATCATGTACTATTCGCAGCCTACGCATTATGTTTTTATCCTTAAATGTTATCTTTGGAGATATTTTACCGTTGTATCTCTGTCAATTTCACTACAAGGTCACACTTTCTTTGACTTTGTTTGATATTAACTGCTACGTTCTCGTATTTAGTTTCATTATATTGATAAGTTTCTTTGTGTTGATGTTTATTTCTCGCTTAGTAATCATATTTGTTACATTTTTTCGCAACGTTTCTGCATGTCCTTCGTAATTTCCTCATTACTTCTCTATATTTATACTTGTTATTTGTGACTCTTACTGAAGCAGGGTAAATCCGAAACGGCCTGTGGTTCTATTGAATTGTTGATTTGTTAAACTGACTCCAATAGCATTTTTCTTTTCTTTTTTGAATTATTGTCAAATAAGGCATACATTAAACTGAGAAAAAACACTAAGAAGAAGCAGTTATCTTATTTTTAAAAATAAAATCCTTGCCAACATTATTTTATAAACATTATTAGCTTTTAATGTTGGCAATCGTAATGCAGCTACCTGGACTGTGCTCATAAATACACTAGAGCAGCGGTTCCCAACCTGTGGTACGCGTACCCCTGGGGGTACGCGACAGGACGTTCAGGGGTACGCAAGTGAAAAAAGGTTGGGAACCGCTACACTAGAGTATAGATTACACACAGTGATTAGGGATAACAACTCACGGAATCTGGATAGTTTTGTAAGATTGGTCTGTCTGTCAAATATAATGTGCCTAATGTTCCGGTGCAGCTTTGCTTCATAGACACATCAGACAAAGGTATCTAAATGGTCTTCTCTTATTGAAGTATTCTCCTGAGAAGGACCACGTCACGATCTATATGAACCACCACCATTTCCTGCATCACGTCGACATGATGAGTTACATCCAACCGCTCACACTTAAACAGTGACAGATCACATGAGCTGAACGTGCGATATATTATCATCATCATCCTTCAGTGGAGCATAGACGTACAACCATTTTGTCCGGTGCCATCCTTTCAAGTTCTTCCATGTCTTCTTAAACCATTTCATGTCAGTCTCAAATTCTCATCGGTCTCCCTGTATTTCTATTACTCTAGGGAATCCAGAAAAAGGACTGCCTTGTAATACTATCAGCTAGTTTACTCAATGCACGCCGTGCCAACGCCACTTGTTCCACGATAATCGCCCTGCTCTGTTCATCAGGTCCACATTGATGATCTTGTTGCAGTATTTTAAACCTTATTTTGCAAACAAGCACTCGTTTCTGAAAGTCTGCATCGTCTGGGTTGTCATGTGTATTGTTCTGCATTCTTCATGGCCATCCAATTTTGAATGCTTTGATATTTTATTTGATGGTTTGTATTTTCGTTTTCGCAATGATTTCTTCCTTATGTTTTCTTTAATTTTGCGTTTCGCTTCTCACGGACTATGGATGACCCACCACTGAAACTGTCTCCTCCACCCCCCCCCCCCTCCCCCCCCCCCCCACCCCCCCCCCCCCCCGCTATTGCCGAAGACCTGTACCAAAGCATTCAAGAATTGTTACGGCAGTGGATTCTGTAGCACTTATGTTTACATGATGAGCTTGCCAGCCGCATGCAGAAGCCCATATTAGTTGAGTATTTGTAAAAATATCTGCCGTGATGATCAAATTTGTTTAACAATGTAGATGAGAATGGCACTGGAAATGTCAGCCATGGTAAAAATAATGTTGATGTTTTGCTATTATCTTTATATGCTTGTTTCGTTATTCTATTTTATTCATTTATTTTCGTTTCTTCTATTGAAATAAAAACGGACCAGAAAGCGGGAATAATACACATAGGGTATATTTTTATCACATAAGATTCTCTCTCTTCTCCTCCCCCTGCAATTGCAAAACAGTTTCTAGTAATTACACATATAGATCTCCGATTGCAATTGTTAATTTCCACAAGAGATTAATTATAAAGGATGACAAGCCTTTTCATTCACAATTTAATCTCACACAGCAAGAAATAACCCCATCGCGCGGCTTTGTGGCATATCAGCTAATTTAAAACACCAAATTTTTATACTGTGTGGAAGTATGAGCAAGATTTGGCGGTCGATTCAGTGTGGAAGTGTGAGATGTCATATTCTAGTTTAGACAGTTTATTCTGTGGGGAAATGAGGTGCTTTCATGTTTAGATGAATTATTATGTGTGGAAGTGTGAGATCCCTTCCAGTTCTGACGACTTATTCTGTGTGGAGGTTCAGATGCCTTGAAGTATTAATGATTTTTTTTTAAAGTGTTAGGCACTTCCTAGTTTTGATGGTTTATTCCGTGTTCAAATATGAGAAGTCCTCAAGTTCCAAAGATCTGAACTGTAAGTACGATGGAAATTTACGCTTTGAAGATTTGTTCTGTGTGCAAGTGTGATATACCTTTCAGTTCTGATGATTTGTTCTTTGCGGAAGTGTGATACACCTTCAAGTTTTGATTATTTATGTTGTGTGTTTTTGGGACTTACCTTCAAGTTCTAATGGTTTGTTCCGCGTGTAAGTCTTATACCTTCAGACTTTGGCGGTCTGGTTATACCTTCATGAGATACCTTTACGTTTTGGCCATTACTGAGTCAGCCCGCGTGTAGTTCCCTGGGGTGTCTCGTGCGACAAAGAAAGAATTGGACCACTGCTCCCTCAGGCATGTCGTAGAAGGCGGTTAATATGAGGTTGTGCATGAGACTGGCAACATCATCATGTAAAGCAAATTTCTTCATAAACCACCACCACAAGAACATATGAATGCATTGTGCAGGCTTCCTGCAAAGAGGCCAGCTGCAATGGTGGCTCCGTGACCCATTTGTAAACAGGAAAATGATGATGACGATGATGATGATTACTGAGACAAAAAAGAAGGAGGTAGCTTCCAGGTTTGCCAATCATTTCCATGTAGAAGACTCAAATTCATACACATTTTGGCGTTTTTATTCTATATTAAAGTATGAGAGATTTACTAATTTTTCTGTATGAAAATATGAAACACCATCATTTTTCGGCAATTAAGGATGAAAGTTTTCAACTATTCATGGGAATTCAGAATTATCTTGTATAGTTTAGTTTAACTTGTCATTTCGCTTGCGCCGTTAAGTGTTTGGGAAAGTGTATTCCATATTCATGTGCAAGATGCGTTGCATAAATAGTATTAGACAATGTTTCTTTAGAATTTGTTTGTTAACTTATAGATAAAATAGTAAAATTGCGTTAACGCTAGCAACAGCAAGAGGTGTGAATTTATGTATGAACTTCTATATATTCTTGGCAGCAATAAAGACGAATTTAGAAGAAGAGACAGTGGGACTAAAATTACAACACAAAAGGCAAAACGAGCTTTCATTGCATTGGGAAGCATGGAAATAAAAAAAAGATTAAAGTCCAGTACAAAGATAAGAATATTTAACTCAAATAACAATTCGCTTCTTCTGTACGGCTCTGAAAAATGCAGAACAATAAAATCGACAATCAAGAAGGTGCAGACTTTCATAGATGGGTGCTTGTTTTGAATAGAAGGGCTGCAATTTCAGGAAATGATCACGAGTGAGAAAGGCATGGGAAGAACGAGACAAATTCGAGTTGAACAAGCGGGTAGACAGAATCGCTGGCTTTGGATAGGACACACATTGATGACACCAACTGATAGCATTACAAGGCAACTCTTGTTCTGAAATCCCCAGTGTAGGAGAGAGAGAGAGAGAGAGAGAGAGAGAGAGAGAGAGAGAGAGAGAGAGAGAGAGAGAGAGAGAGAGAGAGAGAGAGAGAGAGAGAGAGAGAGAGAGAGAGAGCCCAGAACCAAAGATAAAACAACAAGAGACAGACATGAAGATTAAAAAAAATAAGACATTTAAAGACCTTGAATGGGTAGCATAGATCAGGCAGCCATAGTGTGAGTTTGTTAGAGCCTTATACTTCACAAGGAGTTGAAACATTATGAATGGTTGAATAGCAAGACCGCATTTATCACAAACGGATGATGACGTCAGTGATATTGTTTAGAGAGTGTCTCAGTTTTTTAATACTATTTTTCTTTTAATTCATAACTCTTTAGTTACACCAAAATAATGAGATGTAATACCATTATCTTTTTTTTCTTTATATTGTTTACATCTAAACTGACTGAGAAACCATATGTGCAACAAATTTAAAATCAGATAAGACAAATACGTGCCCACGTGGGAGGACAAACAGACATTGGAACATGTCATCCACAACCGCTGGCTCTATCAGAAATGTAGAGTGACATCATATCCTTCTCCAAACCAGTTGAGGGAGTACATATATGGTGACGAGAGAAGCCTGAGACGAATTGACAACTTTATAACTGAGATATATGTGATTATTTGAGAGCGAACGGAGAAAAAATGGCTGTAATTATATATACATTTTAAAAATCGCTGTATTCAATGGCTAGACGGAAACGCCACCTGATGTGCAGTTGTGTTAGGCTTCTAGACAGACAAAACAGCTTATACTGAATAGGCGGCCCTGGACCAAACTGATAATGGGCACTTATGGCGCGGTGAGTTACTTAAGTGAGGCAGCAAACATTGTGCATGCTTCTAATGTCTAATGTTATAGCCAGGTACCTTAATAATGGTGGGCAACAAACACTGCACATACTTATGATGCCCAATGTTAAGGCAAAGTGCCTTACATATGGGGGACAGCAAACACTCTGGATGCTTTTAATGTCCACTGTTAGTGCGGTTTCTTAGAGATACATTCACTGTCACTCTCTCCTCTACTGTGTGTAACCTTTTTTTTTTCTTTTTTTTTTTTTAGAAATAGCTCCAATCTTTTTCTTTGGTTCTTGGCCACTGACTGACAAAGCAATCAATGACCGTCATGCTTGGTGGCGTCTTGTAGGGCTGCAAAAAAAAAAATCCAATAATTAGTACCTAAATTGATAACATGCAGCAACTTACGATCACCTCTAGCAGAATTTATTCAACAGCATAAACATCTCAAAACTGCGTAAAAGGAAGCTCCAAAGGAGCAACCTCGCCCAGATGAGTCATGTGACACCAAGTCATTACCAGGTTACTAATCGAGAGAGAAACACTCAATCTTCCTGTTTGTTCTGCTGGAAACATGCAAAAGTCAGCACAATGAACAGCCACAAAAAGCGCGACAACAACAAAAATAATATACAAATAATGAAATTCAACGTATTTCTACCGGGTGGAGACACTCGGCAGCTGTATAAACATCATTCACACTCCGGAGGATTGAGTTACACCAGCAGTGATCGTAGATAGGGGAATATCAAGTTCCACCCAAGGATGTGTGCACATTTAGAGTTTATATTATTAGTCTGATTAATGTGGAATAACTCTTGAGATAAACATCATACAAGTTAAAATCTTCACATAGAGAAGTAAACCGTTAGAAGCACAGTATTAAATTTAATGCAAAAGAAACAGCACAACAACAGAGAAATTCCAATACGAATTGGCCACACGGCATGGGAAGAAAAAAACATTGATCAACACAGTGTTGTTTGTACTAAAGGTGTGCGAAGGGGCGGTCTGCCCCTGCTGACAGCCAGAAGAAGATTGCTATCGGACACTATTATGACATTACTTTAAAGTTTAATAATTATTATCTATTTGCAAGCATAATAATTTTTACTGTATGTTTATTTGTTGCCAAAAGAACAATTCGTCTCAGGCGTCAAATACTTCAAGTACGCCCCCGGATAAACATTATAGCCCACGCCTGTGCACATAGGGCAAGTTAGCTGAGTCGGTCAATGCTTCCACATACTTGTATTATTAGGTACAGCAAGTCCAAAACAGCATACTTCTGAGCGATAATCAACTCCGAAAACAGAATAATCCGTTAAATCCATAGATATTTAACTAGCAGCATTGTCTAAATAACCTGTCACGGCATTACTATCATTCCAAATCCCGAAGAAGTGTCTACTTGTCATCCTATCTATGAGCTGCTTGATCTGAAAGTATTTTGTTTGTGTCTCAGTGTATTATGTCTGCACTGTAGAGCTCCCATCTCATTGGCTTTGTACAGTCGTTCACAGTGTAATCCTCTACGCGACTTTCAGGAAGGTCGCGGGCACTGCTGCGAACAATGTCTGACCCTAGCTAACCCCTTTCACGTCTGAACATTCTTGATGTTTTCTAGCTTTCCATTTAGATTGTTGTCATTGCTGGTTGGTATTGTTTTATCAAGCACGCGTTATATATACAGACATATTTACATACAGTGTGCATATAGTCGCATACACCATGAAAATATATATACTTACAGAAAAATACACGCGTTGATAGTCAGAAAGGTGGATAGATAGGAGGATGGATTAGATTAGACAGAAAAGGTGGATAGACCGACAAACCGACAGCCGGATGGATGGGCAAATGGACATGCAAATGGACAGACAGAACGAACGAACTTTATTTACAAAGGGTTTAGACAGAAAGACAGACAGACAGATAGATGGCAGGACGGACGGACGGACGGACGAACGGATGAATGCATGGGTGGGTTGGGTGAGAAGCTAGGTGCATACGTAGGTAGGTAGGTATATATGCAGGAAGGCAAGTGAGTGGGTGTGTATGTATGTATATCTGTAGGTAGGTAGATAGATAGGTAAGCAGGCAGACAGACAGATAGACAAACAGATAGCTAAAAAGAAATACAGAAAGAAAGACATTGATAGACAGACTGACAGATAGACAGACAGATGGACGGACGGAGGGACGACAGACAGAGAGATAACTTAAATAAGATAGACGGACAGACGTACGGACAGACAGACAGATAGACAGGTGGATGGATGGATAGACAGACAGACAGACAGACATATAGACGAGAACTGATTGTGAAGATAGACTTAAGAAAAAGAAAGTGTGGAAGTAAGAATGAGTTTATGTAGGAATACAATAGAAAGACTACATTAAGAATGTAATTCATTTTACATGATGAGGTTGCCAACCACATGTTCTAAGAGTAAAAAAGGTAATGGTAGTCCCATAGAAGAAACTGCCGGAGGGGAATGAAGCGTTAGAGACTTCACTATACTAGGTTCAGCATAGAAAGGAGGGGTGACCAGTTCCCTTCCTTGCTGTCATTTCCTTCCCTAACTCAAGAGCAAAGTCAGGTATCTATTTACGGCTGGGTAGAGTGGAGCGTATCAATGCCGTGAATCGAACCCGGCACCTTTGCCGCGAGAGATCAGAGCTCTAACAACCATGCCAATCGGACGCTCAGCCTTAAGAATACAGAGCTGAATTTTATTTACATGGAAACTGAGGTTATTATGTCAGCCAATGATTACGATGCACGTGTAGGTAAAGTTGATTGAAGAGACGATAAAAATGAGTGAGTCAATCAGTAAGGTATGTTGCTTTGTCTTTGGCAGTTACTAGCATATAAATATGTTCGAAGTTGGATCACTTGTTCTTTGTTGAAAGATGTTTGGTAAGGGATCTTTCTTCTGTATACAAATTCTAGACGTGCATGTTTTCACCATCCGGCTTCCTTCCTTTCTTTCTTTCAATTAACTCAGGTTAATCAACTCTGATATTTGAGACCTCCTCGTCTATAATATTTATGTGAGGTTGTCGTACCGATAGGTTTGATAGTTATTTTAGGTCCCGTCTGAGTAGTGTGGATGATGATAAGTACGTGAGAAAAAAAAAGGTGTGAGAAATAGCTTAAGGAGAAGATATGTCTCTAGAATGAGTAAGTTTCTCTAGTCCAGCCTACCTATACGACTATAATTTAGTATAAGACAACCTTGCCCTCCTCATATATAAATATAAGTTTAACTACACACACACACAGCTATGTGACAACAAGACCCACAAACGTGAAAAACTACGGTTAATTGGGAATGGGTCTGACCAACACACACAGTTAAGTTTCTTTTGTTATTTATTATCATTCAAACTTGACAACATCAAACATCTAAAGAACGATCAAATAAAATCAGATTTACATACATATGAAAATAACAATAAATGTGCCCTCCCCCTATGGATAAAAGAACCCAAAGAGTTAATAACCCAGAGGTCAAAGTTAGCACTATGTTACAGAATAGACAGTAAAGAAACAAGTTCCTACTAAATGCTACCCAGTAAAGTAAACAAATTTAAGCAAAATCCCAGGTTGGTGAAGTTCCTGTAACAAAGAAAAATATTCACTCTCTCTGACATACAGTGGCCACTCAATCACGCTTACCCATTCTTGGTGATATTCCTTGGAATTACAATGGTTCCTGAATATACAAAATGCCAGGTGTATTTCCCAAATTGGCCCCGGTCCGTCCTCTAACAAGTAAGATTAATGAGGTGGACGCCGAATTTGGTGGTTTAATTTTTCCTGAATGAACAAAATGTCACCGCGAATCGTTAGTGTAGCCAGACGTGCTCTTGAGGTTCACAGTTTAAAAAAAAGGAGGAAAATACTTCCAGTATTGGGAAACATCTCGTTGCAAAAAAATGTTACTTATGATGATGATGATAATCCTATCGGCTGGCTCTATGGTGAGTGCCGATTCTGAAACAGCGTAACTTTCTGGATAAATCCGCTTGGATACGATTGTTAAAAGTCGGGAGTAATGTTATTGGTTTCACAACCCAGTGGGCTGATAAAATTGAACAAAATATTTCTGGCTTTTGTAAGTCCAGTTAAAATTTACAAGTTAAAATGTTTCTCATGTATCGTTGGCTCACAAATAATATCGGTGATGCACAAGCCAAGAAAAAGACAACATTAACCAATCCGTAAATGAAGAAAAGAAGGAATAAGACCGCTGGACGCCCTTGTGATTAGGTCAGAAAATTAGAATATCAATCCCCACGAATGCTATTAACACATCTTCCACAATGGTTCTAGTTTTACGTGTTTCCAAAAATTCTAAGTGACAACTGATGGCAGGTTTAAGAAAGCACAGTTTATATATCATCATGATTCTCTGATCTAGAGATTATGCTACTTTTCATACTATTGTGTGTACCAGAGAATCAGAAGCATGAGTTCCCCAGATAAAGGCTTACGGTCGGCCTTTCTCAGGCGTTAGACTGCCATTAAAGACTTAAATCAGTGTAACGGGGTTCTCGAAGATTTTGCCCGCTTCTGAAGATCAAAGAGCTCGAGGTTTCCCCGCCTTCACTCTGTGTACGAACTTCAAAAGGTACTCGGGGAAAGATTTTTGCCCATGAGTCTACTTCAAAAGGTCCGGTGTTATTCACGTGCGGTCTGTCAGGTATCCGATGATTGACAGATCAGCTCGCGCGAGAAACATGATAAACAAACCTCATTCGCTACCTGTTGTGACTGGTAGGTCACGGAAGTTTGTAAACGCTTCGTTTGTTTATGTTCAAAGAAAAGAGGCGTGGATGAAAAATAAGCTTCTGTGAGTAAGACAGGCAGAAAAATGCATGGTTTTGCTAGCAAATCATAGCACGCTAACGGGATAACAAAGACTGTCAGATTACCGTAGGCTATATTTCCATTATACGTCACAGATGTATGAATTGTATACCTGCTGTTTCTGCGTGGTATTTGTTTTATTTATTTATGTATTCTTATTTTATTTTCGGTGTTTTGATCTCGTGTAGAAAAGTTTCGTTGTGTGTACGTTATTTTTGGTCTATAGACACGATTGGCAGATTTCCGTTGCTGGTTTTGTTGTTTAACTAGGGCTGCTGAGTTTCTCGCTCTTTAGCAGCCAATACCAAGTTGAAGACTCCTTGGTATTATCTACACTGTAGATCTAGGCTTTTCCTGTGGCATTTCTACCATTCCTAAACGTGATGAGTCGAAGTCATGAGTTGCAGTTTCTCTAGCTTGGCTTGCATTTGAAGGATCGTTACATCTGGTCCCAAGCTAGGAGTAAGAAGTGCGTGGCATACTGTGCATTCCCTGCCATCCAAGAGGGCTCTCCAATTATGCCGGGCTAAAATACTGTATTTTGGTTTTGGGCTCTCCCAAGGAATTGTCACGTCCTGCACAGAGCCACTTATAAGCTTCCCTGTCTATCACTGAGTCCACAGTGAGATCCTTCTGCATGCAGTCAACCAAGTCAAAGCCAAAGAATTACGCCTGGGGCTCAAGTCACTTCTCCATTCTTAGTGTGCAATGCTGGGTTCTCAACATGTTTCACCACAGGGGGAATCCCTGGAAGTGTGTGGATGCTTTCAAGAGTCGATGAGGATGTAATCAGCCTCACAGACATAGGTTCACTTCCACGTACGTATATAGTAGCTGTGACAAAACGTTTGTACATGTACTTTTGAGCCCCTCACTCACTCCTTCATCCGCTTTTTTTTTGGCATATTTTATGCACCTTCATTCATTTTTTTCTGTGACCACCCCTAGACTTGTTTACGTTTCACCAGGTGAATCGTAATCATACCATGCTAATTAGACCTATCAGCGGATAATACGTTTATCACTTCAGTCGCCTAGCCACCTTTGATAGAGTCGATCTCTATTGATACAATATGGTCGCGCACGAAGGAGGCAATATTGTCTGTCTGAGAGATCCGTCTGGGGGATCTACGCCAACAAAGTTAATATATAGATAATCGCTTCCGTTGGTCCTTATTGGTATCAATATTACCGATAATCTGTCTGGGGAGCCAATATTGGTGAGAAAGGATCTAGACAGGAAATAAGAAAGAGGTCACGCGTTGGAAGTTTAAAATAAATATTTTAAAACACGTGGGCGTATAATGACTTAAACACCCCAACCCAAATAGTGCTAAAGAGCTTTCGATTGGTTTGTTTTGAGAGCCGGAATAGACTTTAACTTTCATTGGAAGTTAGTCTAAAAGTACAATCTGGGATTTGAACTGAGAATTGGACATATAATCTAGCGAAATCGGAGTCACAGATCAGACTGCATCGCCACGTCAAGCTAGCAATTCACCAGAGCCAGATTGAGAAGGATCGGACAAAGGATTCCAAAATTATAAGTGACAGATCGAAGTATTTGGGCAACTTTAGAACTTTTGAAGTAAATCCGCATTTTTAAATACAGAGACTTGAAACTTTAAGGACCAGGATCGAAGTATTTGGGCAACTTTAAAACTTAAAAGTAAACCCGCATTTTAAATACAAAGACTGGAGACCTAAGGAATCAGATCACCCGTCACAAGAGGAATACAAAATTTACAGACCAAGTGATTCGAAAGCATGAATCTGCCTTGTCCATTCTAAACTGTGCCAGGAGATTGTGTTCCCAAAAGTTACTTTGTAGTAAGTGTAAACATTTATTTTACACATGTGAATTTGGCATGTTTTCCTTGCTAAAGTGGATATATAATAGGATGGCAACCTGAACATATGAAAATAGTATATTCGTAAATCACTACAGCAAAATGCTAATTCGCTCAGAAACGCGAAAACAGCAGCGACCCCAGACTCCGATTGGAGCAGTAATGAGAGATGATGTGCATCAAGTGTATAGTATCATTTTGTGAGATATATGTACCTTGTTAGATGTAATTCAGGCAAATCATGGAATTTCGCGCTGTCCAAGCACATATTTTCCCAGTTTTAAACCCAGAAGAATATTGGTGATTTAAAATCATCTTCCCTGAGTTACGCTGTATACACTCAAGAATAGTTATTCAGAGAGGCTAACATTGGTGGGTGGACAGCGAGACAACGCGCCTGTTAATTTAAAGCCCACAAATGTACTTAGCAGAGGTATTTGTTCTTTTTATTGCTGTCTAAAGTTCGTGGAACGAAGCTATCAGACTGTTCATGGTATGAAGCTGCAAGATTAAAGTATCGACGTCACTAGTCGTGAGAAAAAGCAGGGAATCCACACTAACCGCCTACAATTGACATGTTGTGTGAAGAAGCGCCCTCATCACAGAAGAATTGACGAAACCACAGCTGCAGGACTCACTTAGACCAGCTAAGTTTTTTTTTAAGGAAACAGCAAAAGGACAATTTTTTTTTTTTAATTAATCCTCAAACCAAGTCTCAGTGAAGACAAATTTTATGTAAATCTAAAATTCACCATCATTCTATTTATTTTAACCTGTAAAAACTAATTGTTTATTAAATTTGTTACATGTTATTTTAAAACTAAGCAATCATTGGTTATTCAGTTATTATCAGTATGAAAGAAAACATATGAGCGAGACTCTTTGATATCTATACACCTAGACAGATATTTACTTCTATAGAGCAAATACTTATAAAGGAATTTCGCTGGATTTACACCAGCTGGGGGCTTGAACGGGCTAAAACAATTGCTCAATTCTTCATAAAAGGCGGCGGACCGATTTAAGTTAACAGTTGCCCTGCCAATGCCGCATTGTTCTTGATGTCACGGATTGCCTCCCCCTGCTTTGCAGTAGTGGTCCAACAGTGACCAAAACTCAAGAGTATCTAATATTAGCTTCCAAGGTATCTACCTGCTTGTAAGATTACTCTTGGCAGAGATGTAGATAGAAGACTAATGACACTTCTACCTTAAGGGTGAGTCCACAAGATATTTTCAGAAGTCACGAACAATGTTGCATTGGGCTGAACAATTATTAACGCATTATATCTGGTCTGTCGCCTTTTGTGAAGGATTTAAGCAATGGTTTAGCCCGTTCAAGCCCCCAGTTGGTGTAATCCAATGAAATCCCTCTTATAAGGTATAGCTCTGTTTAGTAGAAAATATATGTCTAGGTGTTTATATATATATATATATATATATATATATATATATATATATATATATATATATATATATATATATATATATATATATATATATATATATATATATATATATTAAAGAATCTGGCTCATACGTTTGCTTTCATACCTATAAAAACTGAATCGACTATGATTGTTTAGTTTTAAAACAACAGGTAACAATTTTAAAAATCAATTAGTATTAACAGTTTAAAATAAATAAAATGCTGGTGATTTTATATTGGAATCAAATTTTCTCTTCACTGAGATTTAAGGTGAGGATATATCGAAAGTCCTTTTTGCTTGTGCCTTTTTACAAGCACTTAACTTTTATAAGGGAGTCCTGCAGCTGTGTTTCATCAAATCTGTGATGACGAAAGCCTTCTCCACATTCTCTTCCATTGTAGGCGGTTAGGGTGGATGCTTTTCTCTCACACTAGCGGCGTTCGTTCCACAAATCATCTGATGGCTTGTAACCACGAACTTTAGACAAATAGAAAGAAACAAATGCCTGCTAAGTACATTTGTTCGCCGCAAACTAACAGGCCCATTGTCATGCGCTCCACCCACCAATGTTAACCTCTCAAAAGATTTAAATGCCCGAGCACACATTGTAACTCATGGAATATGATGAAAATTCACCAATATCCTTCTGGGTGTTAACTAGGAAATTGCGTCTGGAGTGCGTGAATAATGATTTGCCTAAATTACAATGAAAAAAGGTACATAAATCTCACAAGATAATATGTTACACCTTAGGCACATGTGATGTAATCATCACTCATCCAGCGGGTTTCTTGCAATAGTGGTTCATGCATATACTATTTTCCTATGTTGAGGTTCCCAGCCTTGTATATAGCCACTTAGCAAGAAACCTGTAGAATTTACATTAGTAAATAAATTGTTTACACTTACCAGAAAATTTTGGGAATACACAATCTCCTTGCACAGATTTAGACTGGACACAGCTCTGTATTAGAAGCTTCGAAATCACTTAGGTCTGGAAATTAGAGTTAATTCCTTTGACGGCGGGTGTTCTGCGAAGGCCTGGGAAAACCTTTGTTAAATTTCTCCATGGCTTTTGATCAAATTCCTAGGATTCCAGTGTTGTTAATTAAAGTCTTGGCGCCTTTAAGTTTCCAGTCTTGTATTAAAAAGGCGGGTTTACTTGTGAAGTCCAAAGTTGCCCAATACTCGATCTGTTACGTATAGTTGTGGAATTTCTAAGTCCAATGTCTCCTTTTTCTTTCTGGCTTTTAGGAGTCGCTGATATGACTTGTGCGCTGCAGTCTCTCTGTGTGATCTGTGTCTGTGTTTTCATCACACTATATTCTCAGTTCTTAGTGCAAATCACAGATTGCACTTCCGACTAGTGTGCATATAAAATACATTGTATATTTCAGCTCCGCACAATGAACCAATCCAGTCGAATCTCGTTTAGCACTACGTGGGTAGGGACGTTTCAAATTAAAAAAAAATACCATCATGTGTTTCAAAATATTAAATTTAATATCCACGCGTGACCTCTTCAGTGATGTCATATCGTTGCGTAAGACTTCCGGCTGCACCTATCTGCCTCTTATCATATTGTGACCATGTGTTCCTGGCGTAACGTCTACAAATCTTGAGTTTCAAGACAGATTATCTGAGATAATTACACACAGGGATGGTCTAAGCGGAAACAAATTACGCATTACCACCTATGTTTCGCTAGACGGATCTCCGCCAGATTAGCCACAAGTATGGGGTTCTATTCATAGACCGTGCACAATGCAAGCTTGAATAAACAGGCACATTAGCTTTTGAAAAGGTGGTCAGCCTGATAATACGTGATAAAATATTATCGCTGCCCTGGTCAATAAACTTGGCATAACACAAACAGTCGAGAAGTGAAGTGTTAGAGACTTAACTCTACTGATCCAACGTGGAGAGCAAAAATGATGCATAAAATATGCCACATAAAAACGATGATCGGTGGGAGAAAAAAGAAGAAAAGAAGCGATACTGCCGGAGTGGATTAAAGAGTGAGAAAGCGCACAAAAGTACACGCTCAAAGTAAGACGTACCGTCACACTTGACTTTGGAAACATCTTATGAACACTCCCTTGAGATAGAAGCATCATTATCCTTCTATCTACAACTCTACCAAGAGTAATCTTGTGCGAAGGTAGACACCTTTGAAGGCCCATATTAAAGACTCGAGTTTTGGTAACTGTTGCACCACTACTACAGAGCTAAGGGAGGCAATCCGTGATAGTAGCATTGTTCATAGCCAGTGGTCATATAAGGATGTCTCCAGATATGCCTCCATGCATACAGATTTCTGTAACAGCATATTGTAAAATGTGCACCAACATCGGTAAAACGCGCAAAGTTGGCATAAACAGCTAAAGAAATCCTGACTAGGTCAAGAAAATATGAAAAAAGAAAGGTGATTTTATTTTGCTTTGTTTCAATAGAAAATGCAGATGTCAGCACCGGAGCAAATAAATAACGAAAATAAAAACTGGATTAAACAGAACCGTGTGCATAAAATAAAGCAAAACAGGAGGGTTAAAAACATATCAATAGATAACGGAAAATAGAAAAATACGGATCTCTTGTCCTGTATGTGTTTTACATTATCAATGTCCGCTCAGAAATCGAGCCCATCAAGATCGGCTTATCTACCACGTGTTGCATTAGCATTACCATCTTGTCTCTGGCCCATTGTTGGCTGTCTCTTTTTTTAATTTTATATTAAAGCGACAAGACAAGTTAAAAACTATAACCAGTCGTGTATCAGTGAGCCAGATAATGAACGACAAAAGTCGGGAAAACACGGCTAACACTATTTTCCCACTAGTCCTTTCCGGCAAGCTGGACAAAAGAAATTTATATAGAGATAAGAGAGCTGCTTTTGTCTGGCAGGGTGATTCTGTGACCGAGATTGAGCAGCGGAAGTGGTCTATTTTTGGGCGTGAAAGCGATGGCATAAAGTAATTTAAGAGAGAAGACACACATACACACACGCGCACAAACGAGAAAAAAACACGAGCTACAGACATTTAGCAGAAATACGTTAAACGAGAACGGAAATACCAGCAACACTGGGGGAAAAAAGGTAGATAGAGAAACATAGACATGACGATGTAGATAGACAGACAGACAGACAGATTACCAAATAGATATTTAGACAGACAGACAGACAAGCAGGCAGACGGGCAAATAGATAGATATATGGGTAGATAGATAGATAGATAGATAGATAGATAGATAGATAGATAGATAGATAGATAGATAGATAGATAGATAGATAGATAGATAGATAGATAGATAGATAGATAGATAGATAGATAGATATTTACTGAACTCTGATTATTTTAGACATTCATGAACGTCCGAGACGAGACTACGGTGAATTATCAGCGCTGAGATATTCATAGACTCTCATGAACTGTTTAGGAGCGGATCAGACCTATCAGTCTCCAAGTGTAATTAATTACAGACGTGAACAGCAGTTAACGCTGGAGGGTGGGGTTGGGGGGCTTTTAGTGTTTTTTATAGCTTCTGTACGTAAACTGAAAACGTAGGTGTTACGTTAGAAATACGTAGCTCAAATTCTCACATGAGAAAAGCTGTTATGAAACATACAATATAATATTGTTGTTCCCTTAAATTCCACTTCTAAAGCGCCTTCAGATTTAATTAGTCAGATCACGTTCGATTAATTTCTGTCTGTCTGTTCGTTCGTCTGTCTGTCTGTCTATCTGTTCGTCCATCTGTCTGTTCGTCCGTCCGTCTGTCTGTCAGTCAGTCTGTCTATCAATGTCTGTCCCTGTATGTCTTTCTTTTTGTCTGTATTTCTTTTTGGCTATCTTTCGTCCTAAGTTTATGTGTAAATTCGGGTGCGTGTAATATGATTTATACTCATTTAAATACAATTATCCAGCCATAATAATGTTTTTAATAATAAAAATAACTTGTAAGGCCTACTAAATAAATATTGTAGTCCGATCATTCAGATTGAATAGTAACACCATAATTCAGAAATAGAGAGAGAGAGTGAGAGAGAGAGAGTGAGAGAGACAAAAAGAGAGCGAGATAGAGATAGAAAAAGAAACAAAGAAACTATGTAACAATTTTTAACAATATTCATTTTGTAAAATAAAGTTTAGAGTTTACATGTTAATGATTTTGCAAACTTTCATCTCCCGTCCCGCCCCCAGGATTTAAACACGCGCGCAAGGCAACATACCAATATATACACACCGTCATATCATACATATTATTATTAAACATTCATCCACACAAACATTCAATGTAATCTTGGAAAGATATATGTAATGCACACATCCACAAACACACGCATATATTCATCATCATCAAAATATATAATTGCCGCCGTAAGTACTTGGTCGGTTTACCCAGGGTTCGAACCCCGTACCTTCCGTACGACAACTCCGCCTAGCTATCAAGCGAATCACACTGACCCCACGGCCAGCTAGGCATCCCCAAAAAAAGATGCTTTACTGGCTATTATCAGTAAGAAACACAAGATAACACCGGAAGTATACAGTGGGCAACTCAGCCCCTTAATGACGCAATCACTTCTGTTGTTCCACTATTAACAGTATGTGTCAGTCCAAACAAGACAAAGACCTTGATACTGGGTCCAGTAAATAGTAGAAGACTAAAGGACAATAGTATAGAACAGTGGGTAGGTTTCTGGTATTGTATGAACATAAATAACACATAAGGAAGGGAAACCCGAGGCCTGTAAACAGTAAATTAATATTAGACAAACATAAAGGTATGTTTTCAGGCACTCGTAAGAAATAAAGAAGTAGAACACTTGGACAACAGAAAAACAACAGACGTGAGTGGCTTACCCAGGGTTCGAACCCCGTACCTTAACACTGGGTAAGCCACTCACGTCTGTTGTTTTTCTCATTATAACCATCCTCCAGCATCAATAAATGCTGATGGTGGAAGGTCATACGGCCACATATGCTACCGCGGCCCCCGTTAAATACCAAGCGTAGTACAAATCATTGATTGTGCGGTTTTAAAAATAGCAATCGAGTTTACATGAAATGAAATAAATACAAGCAGTTTAAAAAACAAACACTTTCCGTTTGACTGCGATAAACAAGAAGCCCATAAACGGGTTGTATAGATGGAAAGATGTTGAGCTGACATGGTATTTTTTGTTTTAAATAAAATTTTGCCTCGTTTTGGAGAGGCGCGTCCCGGTCAACCTGGTCGGTTATATCAGGGAGCTTGTCCAAAAATAAAAGAACTTTAGGTCTGAAAAAAATAATGTAATTGTTGTGACATGGAAGTTACGTGCATGGATATCTTCTGCTTGCGAGACATTGACGAGCGCGGAGAGTTGGTTTTATTTTAGGTGTCTCAGTGGGGAGGAGGGAGGACTTTGTTTGTGTTTCTTTGATTTTATTTAGGTTATTTCTTTTATTTTTATGGTTATGAATATGTATTTTTGTAGGTATGGGTGAGTAAGTTTGGTTGAGGGAGTTAACATAGTGCAATTATATTTATAAGATTTTTGTAACATGATTGTATTTAGTTTTTTTTAAGGACTGGATAGGTGGGGGGTTTTTTGTCTATTTAATGTGAGGATGGAATCAGTTACTAGAAGATAGGTTGGTGTTGTTAAAGATGGTTTGAGAGGGGGTAGAACAGGATGATACAATATATATTGTTAATTACACATGTTTTAAGTTGACTGTTTTAATTCTTATTTTCTTTTGATTCTAAATCAGTATGGCATAGAGTACTTATTAGGACAGTGACTTTTAGAATCGTTTCAAGTGCCTCCATCCCACTAAGGGATGTGGGCGTGACAGTACATGGGTGCTAATTGAATAATTTAATTAGTCAAAGAAGATGCCAAAAAGAATTTATGCGGGAGTTGGAGGTTGGGTGGGATTTTGCGGAAAGTGTTTGAGAAGTGGGCGAATATCAAGATGGTATCTTTATTTTGAAAAGAAGTTAATAGACTGGAAAGAGTAAAAAAAGGAGCATCAGGTTGGGGTATGATGTTTGAGAGCGGGTTCAGTACTATCTGAAAGATGGAAGGAGAGCAACTGAAAAGGGAATAGTCATTTGACAGAATAAGCCGGAGAGCCGGAATCTGGCCAGGGGGGATAAGAGAGAAGGGTGGGGAAAAAATCATGGCACAGGAGGATAATAGGAGTATAGTGGATGGGAAATAACTAGTAAGTTGGTATGATGGGTTTAGTTGAAAGTTCCGGACTTGTATGTGGTCTGGTGGTAAGTGTTTTTGATATACTCGTCAATGAAGTTCGCGAGCGCAGTTGTGAACGTTACTACGAATGGGGCACAGGGGGTATAAGAATGCGGATGGAGGTAAAGAATACATATGGGTTGTCTCCTTAGAATAAGTGAAGGTTAGAGCGAGAGCCATAGAAGAAAATGAAATGAGAAAGGTGTATACAAGTTTCAGAAGGACGTCTTTTAAGCTAAGACTCAAAAGTATGATAGAGAATCGAGGTTGGATAAGGGTATCTTCTGATTAACAAGTACAAAGGCAGAGAGTAAATCGTGGATTTAGGTGAATTTTTTATGATGAAAGGGTAATGACGTTACGTGCAGAAAAGAATTAGTAGGACCTGATAGGTATTGAGATATTGTTATCTAAGGGAGAGAATTGAAAGTGGGTAGTGATGTTTGATAAGAGGAAGTGCAATGGACTTAAGGGGGCGAGAGTATATGATAAATTGTTCTTAGGTTGAGAGAATAAATCTTGTTATTAATGAGAATGCGTTACTCGATAATTAGTCTATTTAATAATAACAAGTGTATAAGTTAAAGAGGGGACTTGGGGAAGGGTGCACCAGTATGTGTAAGGAATAGTAAAAAGTATCCATTATGGTGACAGTCACAACTTTGATAGCTGTACCATTGTGCTGGTGTGGGTTGAGTGTTTTTGTGTAGTGCGAGGGGGGGAGGTTTTTAATGGTTAGAGTCAGTTGGAGTAAGAGATTTAGTCAGTTATGAATGATCAGGGTGAGATTGTGTCTGTATGGAATGTTTTTGATGTTGGCTGCTGATCTTCTTATATTTATGGTGTTTGGGTTGATTGTTAGAGGTGTGTGATCAGATGATTGTAGATGGGATAGTATTTGATATATGTTGATTTGTATGCGGTGGGTATTGAGATGTTAAGTAGTTGGAGGGGTCCTGGTGGTGAGTAGATGGTTTGGAAAGTAAGAAAAATTAGTTTAGTGGAAGGATTTAGACAAGTGGTGAAAGATTGGGGGGTATTATGGAGGGGGGATGGAAAATTTTAGATGTTGTGAGGTTATGGTCATGTAACAATGAGTGGTGTTGGGGGAGGGGGATTGTTTTGTACATAAAGTGTTTGGGGTGGGAGAGGAGTACAAGTCTTTGGGGAATTAGATATAGGAAATGGGTTTTAAAGGGATGGTGGGGGGGGGGCAGGGGTTGGATGGGGGGGATTTGAATGAGGTAGTTTGGTATGTGGGGTTATTGGGGGTCGGTAGGTTATGTTGATTATAGTTTGTGAGGTTGGGATGGAAGGAGGGGTTGGGGTGTTTAATTGTGTTTATGGGTTGTTGTATGGTTAAGAGGGGGGGATTTTGAGGGGGTGGGTTTATTGTGGGGGTTGTAGGAGTAAGTGTGGGGGAGATAAATGGGGAGTGTTAGAGTATTTGATGTGGTTGGGGGAAGGCAAAGTGTAGGGAGAGTTTAGTTAATTTGGGAAGATTGATTGGGTTAAGAAGATTTTTGAGTGGTGTGGGGGAAGTGTTATGGGTGTAATTAGAGGGGAGGGGTTGGGTTAATGGGTTTGGAGTAGTGACAGCGGACAAGAGTATAGAGGTGTCAATAGGGTTAGTTAAAACAGTATAAAACCTCAATGGAGTAGAGTTAGTGAGTTTAAAAAAACAAATTAAAGCATAAATTGAGATTCTAGGGGTAAAAAATTAGTTATAGACTAAGTTGGGGGGGTATAGGGAGTTTGTGTTGTATATGGGTTTTGGTAAAGACAGGTTGAACGAAGTATTTGTGGGTTATTTGAATGGTGTTTTTTAGGGGGGAGGGCATGAGAGAGATAAGAGCGGAGGTGTTATAGGTGTTAGTATTTATGATGTTAGGATGTTGAAGTTTATGAAGTTTTATTGTATCAAGTGTATGGTGTTATATATGGATTTATTTCTTGATATTTCTGGAGTTATTTAGGTATCTTAAGATAAGGTTAATTTTTATTAAAAGAATTGGTATTTATAAAAATGCGATTGTGTTATTATTTTGTACTTTATATAGTTATTTAGCTAGTGTACGATATTTTTTAGACTGTGAATTTTGATAGTTTAGATATGATCCCTTTTTTATAGTATAGTATAATTGAGATTAAAATGGCTAGTAATCGTATGTCACGTTATTACAGTTTTTGATAAAGTTACACATTTGTTTGATTGGTATTTTGTGTAGTAGGGGAGTATGTGTATGCTGATACATATTTAAAATAGTTTTTGTAGGACTATCATTCCTAAAATACTCTTTTATTAAATTTATTATCATTAGATGGTTATAGCCTTTTTACACATTATATTATCTCAGTTTGTTTTTTTTATTTAGTATAGGATGGTGTAATTAGTGAAGTAGATTTACATATGGCATGTTTGTATGGTTGGAGTCGATTTTAGGAGTTTTTGTGGTTTAAATATTAGTTGGGTGGTTGTTAGGATTATTTTAGATATGTTTTGTTATTGTTATTGACAAATAGATAAAAAAATATGTTTGAAAATTATTAAAATACTTAGTGTGGTGTGGAAGATTTTATAGGAATAGGTGAGTTATAGGAAGGGGGGGTTTGGGTGTGTACTCTTGTGGGTTTATCATTATTTTTCTTTGATTTTTGGGGGATAGATTGAGAATAGTTAATAAAGATAGCAAGAAAGACGACGCACTAGTGGTAGCTATTTGAACATATAAAAATGATACTATAAGATCACTTAGCATGACGGTACGAGCTAAAGATAAAGCTTACGGTGGTCTGTAGGGGGATAGTGCGCGTCCAGCTCAACACGCTTAGACTCCTTCCAATGACATCTGTGACTAGCGCAAACAGTGATCTGCGCTACAAGGATACAAGTACTCTCAGTCAGAGAAAATTATACAGCAATGGTAGTTCATAAGTATTAGACTACGTACAGTCAGGAGCTATCATGTTGCAACTTCAATTCAATCGAGTAACACGTGTGAGGTAATAATTACATGTAGGATAGGCGCTTTAAAGATAGTGGAATTTAGGGTTATTAATAGATATATTTGTAGGTTGTCATATCAGCTTTGGCTATGTGCAGTTTTTCGCCAGCAGAACCAGACATGTGTCAACGGGTGCATGGATAGTCATTGTCATTAATTGAATTGGAGGGTGGTGATGGGGCTCTACTGGTGTAGCATTGTATATAGACGTGAGAGTGTGTGTCGGTGGTTGTCACACTTTTATCTATACTCGTGTGTTTCTGGCCGGGCAATATAGTGGTCCTCTGTCAAACGTCTGCACAGATACACTCGAGTAAGAATATCAACCAACTGGAGATTGGAACCCCTTGTTCACAACTGAAGACTCACAGCTCATGCAAGTCGAAAGTATTGGCTAAGTTTCAAAAATTTCTATTCTCTACCCACGTCTTGACACAACACGGACACAACAACCACATCATACAGACAGGTCAGATCTCTCTGACCAAACAGCACATTTACCATGGTGGTTTTACATCAGATAGGTCCTCCCAGACTATAGATTCTGAAAAATATTTATTAATTTTCCTATTCCCTATCCCTAAAAGTGTGATAGGTAAACTGTTATCATTATATCCTCAACACTTGAACAGTCTTTCCTAACCCTTGCTGAGTTTAATGTATAGTTTGTTGGTACCCCCTAGACCCCTGAGCTTGGGCGGGGGGGTCAGAGCAGAATCCTACTTGTTTGTCAAGGCCTAGATTATGATAATTGGGGTGGCAGAAACAAAATCACTCTGAACAAAAAACAATATTCAAAAATAAACAAAGAAATTAAATTTCAAATCATACCAGATTAATGAATAAGAACACAGACAATCATGCTAGCAAAAAACTAGCGAGCTGCTGGCTAAAGTAAGGCGACAGCCTGACCATTAATTTCACTTTCTTCATTATAAATCACCACACTTTAAAAATACTGTGTGCTAATCATCTGAACAACTATTGAGTGAATGGGCCCCACGTTGCGCGTCTGAGCGCCGATAAAAATGATTGTCTGTGGCCAATTCACATGCCTAGGTTTGATTACAATATTCAAATACCTCCCCTAAAGATCGATTTCAGTCCATTGCTCAGTACCAATGAACATGGTATTTATAATTCTGTAAGTCTGTCCGTGCTCAACTTGCATTTTTTTTTTTTTTCAGAAAACTGTACTTGATTTTTGAACCAACCTTTCTCTCCCCTCCAAAATTTTGTCGTTAAAAGTTATATTTAGACACAGCTCCCACCAATGTCCCTTCGCTTCCCTACTAAGTAGATATGAACACCTGCGTCCTCGTGATGGTTGACGTGTTTTTTTTTACTGCAATAGCGACACTTGTTTTTATTCCATACAGAATGTTCCGCAAATGTGAGAACACCTACTGGTCCTTTTGTCATATCTATCAATATTATCTACCCGGCTGTAAGTAAGAATCATATTATGTTTCACATGCTCATGAAACTTGGCCATCCGCCAGTCTAATTTTTATTATTCCTAACAATTAAATATTAACGAAGAAAGTTTTACTTTGTTAATTGAATTGTAATATTCCAAAACATCTGCGTGTCTCTAACCGGAAGATTCCAAAATCAAAGGCTTGGTATCGCAAAAGCGACCAAAAAATGACTTGGCGTTACATATCCAAGTCCCTTCAGTCGATTTCCCTTGGCTTTTATGTCAACATAGGTGGTACAAACGTGACATTTACATACCTTTTCCCCCCCAAATATTTGCTATCGTCCTTAGCCTAATCTAGTCTCACTGCAAATCTTTCCAGTCCATAATTTTTTTGTCTCCTTTTATCCCCGTTCCCCTCCTGTCTAGCAAAGTTCAAATTTATTAGGAAAGTGATGGGTGATGACCCGCGGGTCTGGGCGATCTGTAACTATCGCAGCCTACTCCTTATTAATTTTTAACCTAACATGTTTATCCTTGGAGGTAAAATACGGTATGGTTAAGTCTCTATGACAATTTTCACTGACACAGATGAATTCAGAGAAATGTGATACATAAAAAGGTTATGAAAAATGAATAAAAAGAGGTTTGGCCTGAGCAGCCATGTGCAAAAACAGTAAGGTTGATGAAAATATTAAGAAAGAAAATGAACAGCCACAAAAAAAAGATGTGTAGCAGAACAGTGTGAGTCTCACCAAATAATACTGGATAATAAAAGGAAACAGCAAGTTCCACTTATTGACACCAGTTAAGAAGAACTAATCAAACCCCAGACAGGCCCGAGGTACTTTCATAGAAGGGATAGCAAAGGGGCTCTTGCTCATGTAACAAAACAGCTGTAAAGAGAGCTGACAGAATATTAGTTTAAAAGAATTTATCTAACTTTAAACTCGACGACAGACAATAGCAAATAAACAACATTATAAAGCGAAAAACCGGGAAACTCGGAAATGGCCCAATAATACGGGAATAAGTGGACGAGTCTATAAGTTCGTGCAGAAAGGAGGAAGTCAACACGGGTGTGTGATAAAAATCCCAGTCAGAGCTCTTGTAATATAATGGTAGGACCAGATATAGTAAAAAATCATAACAACTAATTGGATGCCAGAAGTAAATGTAAGCACAAAAAATAGGCCAAAAGAGTATTACGCATATCATATAGTAAAAACCGACTCCAAAGAAAATGAAATCTCTAAAACAAGAGCAAAGAACTACAGAACCATTAGCGCTTAGTTATCAACCAAGTAAAGTGAAGTTAAAGTGATACATATGTCTATGAACAGAAAAAAACAGAAAATCATAAGAAATCATTGTCCGATGAACCGGCTGCATTAGTAAAAAAGAATAGACCTCAGTAACAAATCTAACAAAATTAATTACTGATCGAAAAACATCTCCAGCATCAACGCCGGATAGTATACCGAAAACATCATCGATTTCACAAAAGCCTTCGATCTGAGTCTGGCCATGAATGCCTTAATGCAAATAAAGAAAGAAAAATCAAGAGTTGATACCACGCATCAATAAGATTCATGAAGCACTGATCCAAGATCTAGCAGCAGTGCTGCTATTTTTGTCAAGCAATTACTTTGGAGATTTTTTCAAAACAACGTAGGATTACGTCCGAGGTAAGAGAATCCCTGTCCCCCAGAGTTCATTAATAAAAAACAAGAACATAATAAGCAGGGAGGCTCTAAATGTAATATAAAACAACCAAGTCAAATTGGAGGTACCGACCTCAATTGCAAACAACGTGTTTTATATAGCTAGATAGATATCGCACTGATATGCATTGAACCGAATCAGAACTTCAAGACCGTTACTTCAAACAGGAGAAAGAAACAAAAACATATGTTGGTGAAGGGGAAATTAATATAGAAAAAAGCAGAGATAAATATGGTGTGAAAAGCCATAAGAAACATTTTCCAGTAACCAACATTACGTTAAATGGGCAAACGTAAGAAGAAGTTAACACCTATTAAAATTCTCGTGGTCCACTATGATGTAGAGATTTATGAACAAGTTACAGAAAACAAGACAAGACTAGAATTGGCCTTCAAGCTGCCATTTACAATACTTACAGTGTATCATGAAAATAAACACTCATGTTTACCTGTTCATAACAAAAAAAAACAAAACACACAATACTATGAAGAACATAAAACTCATAAATCAGGCATTGAGTGATGCAAGGACAATTTCAACTGCATAAGACTGATCCGGAAGGTATTCAGGCTATTTCGAGCATACATGTTAATAGAATAAAATTTTTATATGTCGTCATTAGTCTTAAAGAGCCCAAAACACTATGGTCCTAATGTTAGAGAGAAGAAAAAACAACCTAAGGATGCCACCCATGAACCACTTATGTCAATAAAAGTAAACGGGTCAAAAGCATGCCTTGATTGGGCATGTAACACCGTCAAGATATCCCTTTCGAAAATGATCCTCCACGGGAACATCGAAGGTAAACGGAGAAGAGGAAGTGCAAAGAAAATCCAGGCTGATGACAACAAAGAACGTGCAGGAACACGGTTTATTTACCACTCCATTGTACGCATTGCTGAGGATAGAGAGCAGTGGAGGACCCTGTCTGCTGATGCTTCCACCATGGCACCCCTACGACCTATGACGGGCTACGGGTTGTGATGATGATGTTCCAGAGCTTTCTTGCAAACACAGAGGGCTACATCAACTCAGCAAACTTAACACCAGTAAAATATACCAAGCCTATTAAATGACGGGGTGATGTAATGCCGCGAGTTCAAGGATCCTCTACCCTAGAGGCAGTTTTAGTATCTGCTACAGGATTACCCTTGCCTATATAAAATGAGTTACATGGATACAAACTTCTTAAGTTATTCATATTTACAATATCAGGACACTGGTTTTGTACTGTATAGGTCCAAATGGCGGGTAGGATCAATAACAAATATATAATCAAGTAAAGCAACTGTACATCAGTGAGCCAGCAATACCAGTGCATATAGGGACGTCAATCAGGTTATCCACATATGAATACCACTTCTGTTGACAACTAGAAAATTTGATTCACGATCCCACACCTGTCAACCATACTACACTAATACGTTTGCAGTTAACCCATTCCTTTTATAGTCTATCATTTCGAGTAATCATCCTAATTATTTATTCCCTACCTTTTTTTCTTTCAAATTTAAAAACAATTTGATCACAAATGTATTGTGCCCTTGATGTTTAGTGGACCTCGCATAATGCGAGGACCTGCACTCTCCAAAATTAGTGACTCGCCACCATTGTCAAGTATAGGATATACACATTACATTCAAAATCGACAAAGCTGTAAACAGCAACATATTAACTGTTACTTCGTTGTTTCCTCCAATCTAAAAATTGGCAACAACTAATAATTTTCAAGTGAATCAAGACTTTTAAAAAAAAATAGAATGATGAATTGATGACATATTTCTTCATTTATTCATTCGTGTATCCCGCTATCCATCCGTCATCTTTACAGATATGGGAGGTGTTCTTTAGAATTGACGAGCTCGGTTCTTCGGATTGTTGTCGTCACTTTCCGCCATTATTCGTTTATCCTTTGTTCTATTCATTATGTCCTGTTATGTAGGTGTGCTGTGTTTTCTACCTTGTGACGATATTGCCTCCCCTGCTTTGCAGTAGTGGTCCGAGAGTGGCCAAAACTCAAGAGTATCTAATATGGGCTTCAAAGGTGTCTACCTTCGCACAAGATTACTCTTGGCATATTTGTAAATAGAAGACACAAAACGTTTCTATCTCCAGGGAGTCTTCACAAGATATTCAGAATAAGCGAGAACAATATCTGCTTTGGCTGAGTATGTAAACTCTGTAATTCTGCCCACGCTTTTGTGAAGGATTTACTCAGTGGAATTCTACTATTCTAGTATAGCTCTGTTTAGAGTGTGTGTAGTAAATTGACTGAGACAAACACGCAGTAACTTTAAAAGGATTACATGGAAGTTAAATTTGTATAATGACCAATAATAAAATTAACTAATCACTTAAGTTTTAACAGTTGGAAAATAATTTGAACAGTTATGGATCAACAAAAGTTATCCACAGTCGTTATGGATTGGGAAATGTTATAAGAAGTTCAAGTGGCAGCACAGATTCGAACTTAGCTGCCAATGACGGTTCTGCTCCTTCTTATGGGTTGGTTCTTTTCACACTGCTCACGCTCGTCCCTGATCAACGTTATCGGATGTAGCTCGTTTCCCAGAAATGTCAAGGAGAGTCTACCACGTGGGTCCTTCGCCTTAAAGCTTAGGCCACTGTTCCCTTCTTGTTCCAGAGATAATACTTTCTGCTGGTACCACCAGTAACTATGGCAAAATAATAGAACGAAACGCTCTTCTGAGTATGGCGTTTTCCACCCCATAGTTATGAGTTCCTATCTTCCCATACCACCATCCCAATTAACTCAGAATTTACCCTCGATGAGAATTAAATTTAATCCCTCAGGATAAAACTTTCTTTACATTTAAAAAGAATAGGTTTAGCTTTATCTTACGTTTAAATGAAACGGTTAATAATACAGATAGAGTCTGTTTACATATACATCTCCACTGATTGAAAAGTGTTCACGATATAAATTGAATATGTTTTCATTTATGTTTACACTGATTGAAAAGTTTGAAACTTCCATTAACTTTAAAATAAATATTTTCACATAGACATTTACACTAGTTTAAAGCTTGAAAACTTACATTACTTTTAAAGTGACTATGTTTATAGGGACATTTACACAGCTTTGAAAATGTAAGTATTATACTTAGAATGTACATCATTTCTTTCATCTTTCCCTCCCTGCTCCGTATGGAACCTGGAACTACTTTATGCTGTTAGTTATCTTTACGAAACTAGCAATAAAGCAATCACCAGCCCTTGCAGTGGTGGTTCATGAATCATCATTCTATACGCTGAGGTTGCCAGCCTCAAATGACTGACATCCACCATCGAGTTCACATATTAAAATTCACATGGTAATATATACATATATATATGTTAGTTCACATGTTAGTAATTAAATATGAAATGTAAATCATAACTTACGTCAATCCTGGCTCACAAACATTTTGCTCAGATGAATAAAAGAGACTTGAATCGGCCTCTTACACGCGTCTGGGGTGTCGTTAATTTAATAAGTTTCCTCTCTGACTTCGGGTGTGGTCTTTCAGTTTCCTCAGTTCCGGTTTCCTTATTTAATATGAAAGAGATTTCCTGGGATATGAAAGTTCGTCCAAAATTCTCCAATAAAAGGTGTCCGGTATGTTTAAGAAGGAATTCTAATTCTTCAGTCTGGCAGTCTGGTGTCTTTTGGCAAGCGATTTCTCAAGTGAAATAGCTTGAGAAAATGGTCAGATTATATTCGCTGCCTTCCCACGCATTTGTTATGCGCGTCTCACAAGAGTAGCCAATCTGATTTGAATATGTTGCATGACTCAGCTAATGCAAAATTTCAAACATTACTTTTCTGAAAATGGGCCGTAAACATCCGGTTGCCCTGTTGTACAAACTTACGAACACGTCGGTAAACTCGTATAGCAACGTGTTCACAATGTAACAGTCATTACTTTTATCAGAAAGTAATCTCTTATCTGTGTCTGTCCATCAATTGTCTTCCCGTGTTCCAAGCTTTGGTGATGAGCGCACCCGTGTCTTATCAGTCTTATCAGCGATTAAGCTCTGATCTGAGGCGATTTACGTGTTTATCTGTGTACTGATATCACTGCGCCCACGATAGCCAACATGGTTAGGTCGCTGAAACTCCTTGCAACGCACGGAGAAATGGATAACAACCAGACATGTCTACTTATCCCTAAGAAGGGTGCAAGAAGGAAAATACATAATATCTGCTACACATAGCAGAAAAAGAAAGAAAGAAAGTGCGACAAATGAAAGCCCACAATAAAATCAGTACCACAAATGTACCGATACTGCCGGAGTGAAACGAAGATCGAAGATAATCTCCCCATTTTGTGACATACTTACTAGTGACGTCTTTGTTTTAGCAGATATGTATTCTGGGCAAATGAAAAATACGCACGGACGTCTATTAATACAGTTAATAAATAAAATTAATACTCTAGTAGTTTCTTCTGCAACATCATACTTTTTTTGTTTAACAAGAAAGAGAGAGCGTGGGGCGGGGGGGGGGGGGGAGGAGGATAGAGAGAAAGAGAGAGAGCGGGAAGGAGTCCACATCATTTTCTTTTGCGCTCCTTATGGAGCATGGAAGCACCACTATAGCTGGTCCCCGTGCAGGAAGCCTATACCAAGCATTCACGTGCTCTTGCAGTGGTGGTTTATGTGGCAATCGTTTTACATGATGAGGCTGCCAGGTGCGTGCACACAGAGAGAGAAAGAGAGAGAGTAGAGAGAGAGAGAGAGTAGAGAGAGAGAGAGAGTTAATGTGTAATACATTTTGCACACTGTCACTACTCAAAATAAGGGGCATAGAAATTTTGCTTGTGAGTTAACTAACACTCATCAAGTCAACGGAAGGGACCTTACAATTTGTCTGTATGGTTAGTCCCGATTCACTCTCGTAGCGAGGCGGAGGTGCCGTTCTGATGGTCTTGAGTTCGAGTCCCTGGTAAGCTTATCATTTATGTAATAATTATGTTGTCTAGTTATCTACTTATTTACTTCTTATGAGTGCTTGCAACATGCTGGTTTATGCGCATTATTTATTTACTGTCGTATGTACAACCAGCGTGCTACAGGTACAATTAGCATTCATACTCTTCGACATTTGCTGAAGGAGACTGAGCACCTATGGGTTTGCCCGGAGTGCAGTGAGGTCGATTCTGATTAACAATAACAATTACAATTTATTTACTGTTCACATGTCTCGGGCTTCTGTCTTTATTTATTTCAATGTTTATACTGTTCAATACGAGGGCAAACATTTGGGTTTTCACAAAGCACCGTTTTTTAACTGGACTGGATGCTTACTTGGAATTCCCGATAACAGTCGAGTGAAATACGAGTTTGGTTTGGAAGAATTAATTTAAAACGTTAAATATTTAGCAACTCATATTTAATAAAATAACGAACTTACCTCAAACATTTCATTAACTATCCTTGTTTTTAATAGGTGTCTAAACAGGTCTTGTGCATTCTATGAATTGTCTTTATACTTCTTTTTTTTTTAAAATAGAAAGCCCCCGTGCTCTGATCATTACCTCGTCCTAAGCTCATCAACTCCAGATCTAGATAAGCCTGGCATTAATAAGAGTGTTTACGTGACAAGCCACGAGTAAGAATATTGTGCAATATCTGCAGGGGCCGGACAAAAAATTACAAAGGTCATCGTGACTTGTCGTATTCTTCTCTGATCAGTGCAGGAAATGAAAGGAGATATCTGCAGGAATGACACCAATAAAAGCAATTTCTGGTATAGAATTCATAGATTATGGCGATGAGAGGGCAAGAGAGAACGCAAATAAAGACAGAAAAATTAATGTGGACGCTATAAATATCTTTAATATAAGGAACATTTTTTCTTTGCCACGTCAGCAAGTCAAGGCTCATGATGCACTTTTACGGACAACGATATAAAATTCCGTCAAATTCATTGATTAAATTAATATTTATGTGCATAATGTTTTTGTTTTTTAAATCTTAATTTACTGTGTCTCCACACACTTTAAAAAAATGTCTCATCATTAGCTCTGTTCTCTTAGGTGCCAATCTTTAAAAAATGTCTCATCATTAGCTCTGTTCTCTTAGGTGCCAATCTTTAAAAAAGACAGTCTCATAGCAGATACTGCCGTAGGGGGAGTGAAGTGTTGGAGACTTCACTGTACTGGATCTCAGCTTTATAGGATTGGATAACCGGAACCCTTTCTGGCCCCATTTGCACCCCTTAACTTAGAGAGGAGTCGTGCAAAAATTTACACCTGGAGAGTGATGCCACCTGGTTTTAAATCCGGCAACGTTACCTTGAGAAGAAAGCAGCTAACCGCGCAGCCACTCTACGCTGTGGCTTTGTTTTGTCAGTTAAAATGATGTTTGGAGAAGAAAGTGAACAGTCAGAAGTAGCTATAGCACGTTTCACTAGCTTTCCCCAACTTCAAAATGTTATATCTCAGCGAATATATAACGCATATAAGTGAAATTTTGTGTGTGAATTTGAAATGGTATAGACCCTATGAATTAAATTTTTCATTAAAATGCGGCCATTGGTTTCAATTTTCGTTTCTTTGCGATATAATATAAAATCCTACTTGCCAACACACATCACACGCACACATATTGAAATGTCTACAGTAAATTATACGACCTCATTTGCACATTTTTGGTTTATCAGGCAATTGGCATGATTTTTGAGTGAAATTGCGTGAAATCGCACTTCTTGAACATAAAACAGTTTATATCCGGTGCAACGCACACATTGTCAATCAGAGGTGTGTCTACAAAAAATATTGTGTGGTTAAGAAGGAAAAAATGAGTCTGCGAGTACATTTTATGACATTACAGCAAATCACAAATAGGATTTTTAAGTATTTCTGCAATGAAGCTACTCGAGGAAAACTATATCATTCTATTTCAAACCCACAAAAGAGGACTATTCACGCCTTGGGGATAAGCAAACGATCATTGCACCGCTGGATAGCGACATCTGAAATGTCTAATTCCAGTGTTTTACACACGAAAATTAGGCCAAGAGTGGTGGATAATTTTGACAGAGAATTGATCCGCAGAGAAATTTGCAATATGTTTCACAATAATGAGGCAATGACTTTAAGGAAATTGAAAATTTGGTTAAGAAAGAATAATGACATTAATATTTCCAAATCTACGCTATGGAGGACTATTAGGAGTTTGGGATTCACTTTTAGAAAATATGTTGGTAGTAGAAACCTTATTTGTGAGAAGCCTCATATAGTTGCAATGAGAAGCAAATATTTACGCGAGATCAGAGAAATGAGAAGAGATTGTTATGATTTTGTGTATTTAGATGAAACTTGGATCAATGCGCACCACAGTAATGAACGAGAATGGCAATCATCTGATGGAACAACTAAGAGACTATTACCAAGCAGCAAAGGACAGCGCCTAATAATTGCACATCCAGGAAGCAGCCATCATGGGCTTCTAAATAATACTGAACTCATATTTGTTTCAAAATCCACAGATAATAGGGATTACCATGCAGAGATGAATGGCAAGATATTTCAAGATTGGATTGTGAATCATGTACTTCCTTCATTGGATAGACCGTGGTGTTTGATAATGGACAATGCCTCATATCACAACGTTGTGGCACCAGAAGATAAAGTTTCTAATTCACCAGGTATTAAAGATGTAATAAAGATTTGGATGACCATAAACAACATTCCATTCAACGAAATGTCCATGAACCTGAATTACTTGGAATTGTAAAAAAAGACACAGCATACAAAGATATTTCACATAGACAAGGCAATCCATGAACATGGTCACAGATGTTTAAGATTACCTCCTTACCATTCTCACTTAAACCCAATAGAATTAGTATGGGCTAAAATTAAGGAACAGGTAACAACAGAAAATAGAACGTTCAAATTAAAAGATGTTGAAATACTTATAAAAGCCGCCATCTCCAATATAGCCAGGGATTATTGGAAGAAAAGTGAGAACCATGTGTTACAAGAGGAAGAGGAATATTGGAAGAATGATGGTTTGTCCTTCATTCAGCCGAGATTGATTTTCAATTTCTCAGAGACATCTGATTATGATTCGGATGAAGTTTAATTTCTTTAAAGATGACCTTACCGTTATTTACAAGCACATTAGAGGAGCAACGTTCCATTATGGTATTTATGAACCGCAAAGAGATGATACCCATTGAAATAATTAGATCAAGGAAGGTCCAGTATGGTAGCGCATTAAATGTCAATGACAAACAATGTCACAAGTATCTCGCATGCAGATCATTTAAGAAATCATCTTCAACACGTATTCAATTGCAAACGTGATGGCCACATTATTGTAATAGTAGACACGCCTATGCCTAATCAATTCACAGAATCTGTGCATGAAGTGGTAAAATTTCTTTTCTCGATACACAATAATTAGTATGCCGACAAAGATCAAAGGATTTCATCCGTTTATGGGAACTGGACAAGATGCACAGATATAAAGTATATATTTGTTGGGTCTAACCCAATATAACATCGTATGCAAAAAATGGCATTAATACGTTAGACGGTTAATCAGATAATTACATTTGTTTGAGGGCAAAGCTAGTGAAACGTGCTATAGATACCAGCAACTGAGGAGTGGAGAAAATTAATGAAATGAACATGACCATTAGTAGTAGTTAGACGTCATCAATAGAGAGTGGCGAAAATGGATGACATGAACATGGCCTTCAGAAGTAGCTAGACACCATCAACAGAGAGAGGTAAAGAGGTAAAGGATCCCGTCCATTGAGGCATATTGGGAATATGGTGTTAGGCCCATATTTTCTTGACCGTCGGCACACTAGGGGTGATGTGGTCAGCATCACGCCGGCCGCCTTAACCTTCCCGGAGTTGCTCTGGTACCCGTTTGGGGCTGGGTTGACCGAGGAGCCGTTTGCGGCCTAAAAAAATCCCACCTCATCTGGGGATCGAACCATAGACCACTGAGCTAGGAAGTCAGTGCACTAACCACTATGCTACCGCGGCCCCAGAGAGAGAGTGAATACTATTGGTGACATGAACATGGCCTTCAAAAGTAACTACACACCATCAACAGAGAGAGTGAATACAATTAGATGACATGAACATGGTCTTCAGAATTAACTAGACACCATCAACAGAGAGAGTGAAAAAAAAATGGACTACATCTAAATATGGACAACAACAGAGAAAACAGAGGATGTAAGATGAATGATCACGATTTTGAAAAGAAACAAACAAACGCGTGTTGCTGTTGTTCTACAAATCAGTGCTATCCATGTGTCGTAAATTTGATAGGTATTTAAGTTAGATTGAGGTCCGTCTGAATAGAACAGGCAAAGTGGTAATTAAGTGAGAATTAAGGAATGAGAAATAGATTCACGAGTGAATAGTTTAAGGGTAGAATCTGTCACTGGGTTGAGAAGATACTCTCGTCCAGCCTATCTTTACGACTGTAATTTGTTAACAGACAATCCTACTCTCCATACATTTAACATATATGTTTAACTATACACACATGCACACACAGTTATGTGACAACAAGACACACAAACGTGAAAACTATTGTAAATGGAGTATGGGTATGGGCTGAGCTGACCAACACAAGTAATTAAGTTTTGTTAAGTTTATTATCAAATAACTGCTCACAACATCAAACATATATATATCAATGAAATCATAGGTTACAGAATTTGGAAATAACCCCATAAATGTCATTCCCTCTGTTGAGAAAAGATCCCGCAAGAAGTTAATAACCCCAAAAGGTCAAACGATTAACGCTAGGGTATAGAAATAGACGATAAAGTAAAGAACAGAGTTCCTCGTTATTCTATCCTGTAAAATAACAGTATTAGCGAACAAAACAAAGAAGTGGGTACAATGATTATACAAACAGAAATATTCAATCCTCTTACTCACACTCTGTCAATCTGTGGCCACAGTCAATCTCGCTTACTTACTAGTTGTTTAACAACATCTTGAACATAATCATCAGGGTACATGTAACAAAATCCAGTGTTGTGCTTTGCCGAAGTGAGCCCCAGTTCCTCCACGAATAATTAATCCTGCTAATGGGGAACGCTTACTTTGGTGGTGATTATTGGATATGCTAATGTCACGTCAGATAGTTCAGGTAGCAAAATAATTACCAAGATCTAGTGTTCACAGTGGACAGCAGTTAGTACTTCCAATAGTTAAAGAAGATGTCTGGTGGGTAAATCTTTCTGGATAAATCCACTTGACAACACAATGTTCAGTAGTCGGGAACAATGTTATGTATAGATATTTTGCCACAGCGGGCTGATAAAATTGAATGGAAAAAATCTGGGTATATGGTACCTCCAGTTATAATTAATTCTTAATGTCTATAAGTTTGGACTCTCTCTCTCTGGATGAAACAAGAGGACCGCACAGGTCAACATCAAAGACCCAATAAAGACTAAGAATTGTTACTGGTTGTATTTAGACTGCTGGCAGGCTGGTTTGTGATCAGTACTAGATTTAGGACAAAACAAAACATTTAATCACAATATCAATAGCCTATCCTGTCACGCGTAAGGTTATGATCTCTTATCCACTCCGTCATTTAATTAAATTAAAAGCACACGTCTCTTAGCCTATCTTATCACGCTTCGCTCACCTGGGACGGATTGGGCTTAAGGCATGCGCCTTTCCCCATCCTCCCCCTGGTAAAACTCTCAGCTCACAATATCAGTGTTAATTTAATTATTGACAGCTTTACAAATATCGCTTGTCATTACTAGCTATTTGTTTCGCCACATGATATTACCCTAGTCACTTACACAATTACACGTAATGAATTAGAAGTAACTTTATATTATGTCAATAGCCAGTCGCCTAGTGCATTTATTAGTCGATTAAAACATCTCTTTCTGGGTGATAGCGATTGATTAAATTTGACATTACAGCTGGAAAGGTTAGCTATATGTTAGTTAATACACCAGTCTTAGCACTTAGAAAAATCCCAGTGTATTATAATGATAACCTTTAACACATTAAATCACCTAAATGCTAATATGTATTACCGCAATCAGAAATTGAACAATCTCCACGGAATGCTTTGACACACTTTCACAATGGCTAGAATCACGAGCTAGATTTCCAAAATATCCTGAGCGAACTGATAACTGACTTTGGGAGTACTGAGTATTTATACGGAAATGGTGTTATTTCACTAACTGGTGCGAGAAATCGCGCCTGGCCGTATCAGAGAAAATCAACGCGTTCTACTCTCGAGATAAGATTTTCTGCTCGCTGATGCCGCCCAACAACATAGGCATCAGCTAAAGCGAACATACCGTCTTTGATCTCGTCTCTCTGCTCTAGATCAGATAATTACCTCCCCTGGGATCACGGACAACCGAATGTGGTCGGTAAATCTTATTATCTCCCCTTTTGCATTTGCTTTAAGTCCCCTGAAATGCTGGACATCAAACCGTTAGCGGCAAAACTCCTGCCCGTCCCCTCTCTTCCAAAGAACCCAATTTTCCATCCGCGCGCTCCTGTCTGTCAACAATGCAAGTTGCCAAATTAGCTTGTGTGATAATTTATGATAAACGAATTATGCTTTCGCTGACTGTTATCTTGGCCTGTACGAACGTAGGTAAACGCTTGTCAGCGCCTGTAAACAGAAGAAATGGGCGTGGCTTCAAAGGTGAGTCTACAGTCAGTGAATTTCGTCGGCGAATTGCATGTTTTTGCGAAGCAAAGATTATAACCTAAGATGGGGAAGCAAGGTGGACGGGTCACTGCTGCACTATTTACATATATATGCGACACCGTGTGAGTAGTCCATTTCACATCACGGCTCGCAAATATGAAAATTAAACCTAAATAATCCAGACATTTTTTTATTTATACCACTACTGCAAAACATTCCTGTTATCAAGTATATGCCGAATACAATGCAAGGTGAAGGCCGTCACACTGATGTTTAGTAGATGACAGTATCAAATGAGTAACAGAGGCGGGCACTGGTTGGTTTCCGTAATGAACGTGTAACAGCAGAAATCAATCAGAGAAAACCAAAGTCATGCCAATCAATCAATCAATCAATACTCTTTAGCTCCCCAAGAAGCGCAGGCCTTAAAGAAACACATGCCGAGTCCTTCTGTCACGTGCCATCAGCTCAAGTTCTTTCCACATCTTCTGGGGATTCCAGAACAAGGACTGCCTTGTAATGTTATTAACAAGTTTCCTCAGTGTGTGTCATATCCATCGCCAGCGCCTTCTTCTCATCTTTTGATCCACTGTCACTTGTCTGGTTCTTGTCATCAGTTAAACATTGGTGACCTTGTCATCCCATTTCAACCCTTCTATTCTCTACAAGAACCAATTTATAAAAGTCTATAGTCAAGTGAGTTCCAAATAAATACGAGAATATGTAGGCAATCATAAGAGAAATATAAAGAGAAGAATGGGCATTAGGTAAGAGAGAAGTAACATGTTTAGGTACGCTGAGGATTCGATCCAGGTTCATCCAAAATGCGCCATCGTATCGCTGCGAAGGCGAACCGTGTTACGACACACGACCAACTCAGCCCCCAACTCATTCATATTAAACGTCAAACAAGCTTATTCCGTCATATACACTTGTATCTCAGCCGAAAAAAACACAACTATCAACAAGGATTTAGTTATGAAAACTATTAGTTCATGTCTCTCCTGGTAAGAAGTATATGCTAAACAATATGCAAGACGAAGGCTCTATTACTCATATCTGGCAGCTCATTTTGTAATAAGAATAACAGAGAACAACATTGGTTGGTTTCAATAACGAATATAAACACAGATACAAAAAAAGATGGAAATGCGACACCTGTGAGTCGTAAACAATCAATGAAAATAGGTCAATTGTGTGCACTCCCAAGAAAGAAAGAAAGAAAGAAGTAGGACATCAGACAACAGAAAAGAAAGAAACGTAACAGGCACTCAGGGGATTCGATCCATGCCCAAGTGGAACCATCAGCCACGTTTATGCCGCGTCTTTCAGCTTGTGTGTTTCTGTTTACACTTTCTCTGTATCTTCTTTTCTTTCGATTATTTTCGCATGATCTCTCTTTCTCTGCCGCATATTCCTTCTCGGCGCCATGTGAAACTTTTAGCTTAATTCGTAATCAGGTCATCTACATCTTTTCTATCTGATTTTATTTAGGTGTTTGGTGTTCAACAGTTTCTGTATTATTTTCCTACAATATTAACAGCAGTACAATTCACTGTTTCCACATGGGCTCTGGTAACCTCATCACGTAAAACATATTGCTACAGAAACAGCTGCTGCGAGAATAACTGAATGCTTTGGTGCAGACTTCCTGCAAGGATTCAGCTGCTGTGGTGGGCCCCATGCTCAGTGGGGAGACAAAGGGGTACAAGGATGATGATGAATACATTTATGTTCAAACTCATTTTGCAGATTCTCGCGAAGACTCTTACTGTTATCATGTCACAATCCTCAACAACCTTGACCTCTTGTTTTCATCAATTGTATGTTTGTCATTGCCATTGTTATTGTTGTGATATTTAACATGTGCAAGTAATTAGTGTTAGCAAGATCTCGGTTAGTGCCATAACAAAGCCAGTGCTGTGCCTCTGCGTTCTGGAATCATGATCTAGACAGCCTGTTGTATTAGCAGATCGTCTGAGAAATTCCGTCATATACAGTTTCAACCGACATATTTATCTTACATCTGTATGTGTGGAATTGTATTCGCAAGAGAAATAGAAGGAGAAACAGAATAACAGAGAACGACAGAAAACGATAGGCTGAATGCGAAATCACGTAATAGTCTACATGAATGTGATAAAGCTGCGGTAGGCAACCCGGGAATTGTGGGAATCTACTTTAGAAACACTGAGCTTCTAAAGATCTACGTTGATAAAACGATGTCTACTTTCGGGTTTCAGAGTATTTGAACTTTGGAATAATTGCATCCTATATGCAACTTGTATCTCTGCCGCACGATCTCCTTCTTGCAATCCCAGCAACTGAGCGTGGAAAATTAAACTTTGTATCGAGTTTTAAACGATAGCTTTATATATGACGTAGTTTAAGAATTACGTGAACGTTAGTAAAACAGCTTGTGGGTTTTCACTGGGAATATGGGGAAAGTATATTTAGGTCTTGGAACGCCGCGCTTTTAAGTGCCAGCGGGAAAAAGGATAGTTCGAAATTTACCTAGGTTAAAAATTCTTTTTTTCCCCTATCCATCATCTAGAGGTCTACCAAATCTCACGATCGACCGGTTGCCGGCCCACTTGATTGAGACTTTAAAATAAAGACAGGATTAGGCAGGCGTGAAAAAAAATTGTGGATGACATAATTAAAAGCTTCAGCAATAAATATCTGTAATCAAAAGATAAATAAAAAAGTGCGAACTCATTCATATTAAACGTCAAACAAGCTTATTCAATGTTATCTCTCCCCCTTTTTTTCCCCACAATAGCGCAATGCATGTTCTAACTTAACACGCCTAGAATGCTGGACAAGTGTTCAAACTATTCTGGATTTCTATCCTAACATTTTATACAGTCGTGGCTAGACTCCTGGACAAGTGTTGAAACAATCATAGATTTCTATCCTAATGTTTGATACAGGCGTCGCTAGACTATTGGACAAGTGTTAATTCTACTTTTGATTAATATCCTAATGTTTGATACAGACACGGTTGGATTTCTGGCAAGAGGTGATACTACCATAGAATAATATCCCTACTACCATAGAATATAATAGCCTAATGTTTGATAAAGACACGGTTGGATTACTTGGCAAGAGCTGATTCTACCATAGAATAATATCCTACTGTTTGATGCAGACACGGTTGGATTATTGGTCAAGAGTTGATACTACCACAGAATAATATCTTAATGTTGTAAACAGACACGGTTGGACTACTGGGCAAGCGTTGATACTACCATAGAATAATATCCTAATGTTTGATACAGACACCGCTAGACTACTGGACAAGTGTTGATAGTATCATAGGTGACTATACTAATGTGTAATACAGACATTCCTAGATTACTAGACACGTGTTGGTATTACTATACATTACTATGCTACGAGTAATTTTTGGTGAAGACACGGCTAGACTACTGGACACGTTTTAATACTACCATTGTAGTATTTTTAGACTCGCAGGCTGCCCTCTTGGCAATAGAAAACTGGAAAACCAACTCAATCTATACTATCCAGAAGGTTCAAGAAATATGCCACAAAATTATGAACATGTATGGAACAAAAATCTACAAGTAATGGATACGTAGCCACATAGACATCACATTGAATGAAGCAGCTGATAAATTAGCAAAGAAGGGAGCAAAAATGTCACAAATTGACAAACCATTGAGTGTGTTAACGATAAAACTAATAATAAAAAACAAATGTAAAGAAGATTGGCTGAACACGTGGGCACAAGCTAAAACCGGAAGAAGACTCTTCATACACTTAACAGCACCAAATAAGGAAGATGCCAGAATCTTCAGATAGAAAACAGGTCACTCTACACTAAATGGCCACAGAAACAGAATGTGTCCACAAAATATAGCAAATGTAAACACTGCCCAAGCCTGTTTGAGACACCAGAACATCATCTACTACTGTGCCCTGTACTCCAGGGAATGAGACAACTCCTCCTACCACACAACCGATCCATAGACAATACACTTTATGGCAGCCCTAAACAGCTTTCACGTACTGCGCAGTACAACATAATAGCATCAAGGTCACAAAGAGCTGACGTTCAAGGATAGTGGATCAAAGTCAAGTCAAGTGATGTCAAGGATACTACTCGATTTATTATATGCTCGGCCGCAGTGCTAGAGAACTGTTGATATTTGCGAAACGAGACTGTTAAGCAACTGTTGGTACTACAGCAGCTAACCTGCTAGAAAAGGGACAAGCCCGTATCAATTTTTAGATTTCTACGACTTTGTTCATAAATGCACAACTAAATTGCTAGCCAAACATTGATATATAAGACAACCAGAGTGCCAGACATTTACTGATACCCGCATATTGGCAGGGCTGGGAGAGCGTTAACAGCTGCACATCTAGAAGTGTTTCCCTGTAATTAGCAGCTACATGTTTCACCCTCAGCTGTAATGCGATTTAAAACTTAATTCTGATGGACTATTGATATGGATATTCTTACCAGAGCTGTCGGGGACAAACTGTCCCAATTACCTAGTGTAAGCTGCTTCTCACACAACATGGTAACGATTACATTAATTATGTGTGGGAATGTACGATTTATTCATTCATTACCCGTGCTTTCACTGAGAAGCCTAGACTTTCAGCAATGTTATGCCAGGCCTTTCTGTCTTGTGCATCCGTTCGAGGTATTTTCATGTCTTCTTTATTCTTTTCATGTCTGTCACCAGTTCCTTTGTACATGTGTTTTTGGTTCCCGCTCTTTCTCTCATTCACTGTGCATTCCATACCCAGGATCGCGCTCTAATGCTATCAACAAGTTTCTTCAGTGTTGCTCTATCCAACACCGTTTCATTCCTCCTATTCTACGCAAACTTTGATTACGGAAACAACGACAAACGGATTGATTTGTCGTTGCCCTAAAGACGCCATTAGGCGTGATGGGAACAACGGCAGAGAAAATCTATTCGCTGTTGCCCTTAAGACGCCACTAGGCGTAATGGCCACTGACTGCTTTGCCGGTCGTTGGCTAAGGACGGAAGAAGAAAGATTCTACGCAAGCCAATTCGTGAAAGTCTATATCTGCTTTGTTGTCGTTTGTGTTCTTCGTCATGTTTCAGATCCATACATTGTGACTGTCTTGATGTTTGAGTTGAAGATTCTTATTTTGTGTGTGTTGGACTTTACATCTTCTGATTTATTTTTTACATGTATTTATCAATGCAGTGAAAGCTATTCTTGCTTTTTGCATTCCTATTTTTGAAATCATTGTCTGTTCTTTCAACATTGGCTGTAGTCAATCAATCAATATCCAGTAAGATGAGATATTATACAGGAATCATTCCTGCCTCACTCCATTCTTATCTCAAATAGTTATGTAAGCTGTCCTGCATGGAGAATTCTGCGCATCATATCTTCATGTTTTCTTTATTAAGTTAATGATCCGCATGGAGACTCCATGATATTTTATCACTTTCCAAATTGGTTCCTCTGTGTAAACTATCTAAACTGTTGAATGCCATTTCGTAGGGTACAAATCCAATGTAAAGCGATGAGTTCAGTTCCAAGCTTTATTTTTCAACTATTATAGCAGTGTTTCTCAACCTTTTTATGTTCAGAGCGCACTTTTCAATTTTCTAAAAATGTAGGGCACACCTATCTGACCCCGCGCCTGAATAAAAAATTACAGTGATATATACTAGATTAAATACACTCATTTGTGGGTACAAAGAAAACTCTCAATTCGACTGTCTTTTACTTGTTTAAAATAATTAGAACATATATTTAACACACACACAAAAATAAGCAATGTTTTTCATACAAACCTGGTGGTCCTAATGCAATACTTGGGCTTGGTGCTTTCGAGTAATTTTTTGGATACTAGGGCGTATTTAAGATAAGCAAACTCTTATTTCATCTTCAACACAGAGAAGTCTTTCCCTTTTTTGCACTAAATGCTCGTAAGTGTTGAAAATCCCAACTCACATAAATATGACATAGAAAACTGCATCAAAATAATTAAAGCTCATTTTGCAATAACAGAATATTCGTCTTTTATAAAAATCCAGAATGCGTCCAGGGGTATCTCAGTTTCATTTTAAGACTACGATCAGTTTAAATAGAAGCTAACTGTTCTTCTTCTATTATTGTAAAATCCAAGTCAGATGAAACAGGCAAAAATGGGTTTCTTACCCAGCTGAATCTCTCTGTAGTCAACGATGGAAAGTAATATTTGATATTTTGCTCCATTGTTTCCAAAATGCTCCATTATGAGGGTAGCAATATCTGTTATATTGTTTTTGGGTATCAGTGGAAACATTTCAAGATTACCCTCCCTAGTTCTATTTAACCAAAATAATATACTTTTTTTCAAATAACAGTAGTTTATCAGTTTATGGAAGGATGTTTTCTTTTCGTCCTTGCATACTGGTATACAACACAAGTGACCTAGCTGTTGTATATGATTTAATTTGCTGTGTTATTATTTCGATTACATGATAAGAAGCTGTTTGAACTTTATCAGATACTTTAAGTCTTTTTTCAAAATAGCGTACTTGTTTTTTTTTTTTTTTTGCTGTTCAACTAATCCTTTGAAATAATTCAATTCTTTATTCCCGAGATGTGCATGCTTAGTGGTCAAATGTCTTTTCAATTTTCTAGGAACCATGGCTTTGTTCCAAAGTTTGTCCCCGCACACAACACATAATGGCTGAGGACAATCTTTCTCTCCAGACCAAGAAAATCTCAGACTTAAATAGCTGTCCCTGTACTGTCTATGAACTTTAGATTTAGAAACTTACTCGGTGTTGGCGTGACCTCGTCCAAGCTGATGTCGTCATTACTGCAGATACTTGCCTGGCTGTCACTGTTACTATTTTCTTTGGCACGTTTTCTTCTAAAAAATCTATCCATGTCAGTTAGGGTATCTACTTTTAATAAAGTTTTAAAACGGCAAATCGAATGTACTAAATATTTTACAGTTTTACAAATCGAACACAAGCAAGAAACAACACGCTGATCACTGTGTTAATTGTAAAATGATACAACACGAATTTACGCGCATGCGCAAATTATCAATTTCCTCTACCATACCGCTCTATCTGACACGAAATTTAATTAGGTTCAAGTGGAAGTGCTATGCTTCGTCCATGGCCATTGAACGTTGTTTATGCGCCTCATGCGTTTTTGTAATATCATGAAATTTTGAAGTATATCTATTTTTGTTCAAAGCAGTTAATAGCTCCAATTATTATTGAATGAATTCAAGCTGTAAGATCAGTTTTATATTACATGATCACTAAAAATATACTTCATGTAGCAAATTACATAATTTCTGCGGCACACTTTGATAAGCGGGGCGGCACATCAGTGTGCCTCGGTACACCGCTTGAGAAACACTGTATTATAGCATTGTAGCTATCTGGTCTGTACAGGATATGTTTTGTTGAAAACCTGCACGTTTTTCTCGCTAATGTCTGTCTATAGGCATAGAATTTACGATACCAACATAATTCTTTGTCTCTGAGCGCTAACATATTACCTAGAAGAAGCTGAGCAGTACTTGAATTTGTGAAGGACAGAAAAGAAAAAGCTTATAGGAGTGATGACTTTAACAAAGAGTTCAGGAACGGAAAACTGCCCCGATGTAAATTATCCAGACCGACTTGAATGAGAACAGCAGAAAGTAAAGAATAAAACTTTACACCTGGGGGAGTAGCAAGAATGCAATACGCATGAAGTATTATTTTTGTAAGTTTTAAATAAATATTTTCCCCACTTTTTAGCAACTAAGTATAGTTGGGAGAGACTTTTATTAAAGGGTGCTTGCGTTGAACAGAAGGATTGACATTGGTATAACAGGATCATCAATATGGATGTGATGACAAGAACCAAGCATGTCCTAGTGTAACAAGAGATGTTATTTTTCTTCTTGAACAGAATCGACATAATTGCACTCCGGGCAAACCCATAGGTGCTCAGTCTATCTCAGTATGTATCGAAGAGTGTGAATGCTTACTGTTCCTGTAGCTCGCTGATTGTATACACAACGGATGTATCCTCTCATACGTCCATCTCTGCTAGCCTTACGTTTGATGCCAAATTCAAACAGTCTTAACCTTGATGATTCATCTATTGCAGTGTCGTCCTCAAACATGCGATCATTAATTGCTCTCAGTATCTCTCCCTTATCCATATCCAGTGTCCACACTATGGGTGCTCTTGATGCTAGTCTGTCAGCTCTATCATTACCGCATACCCCTGCATGACCAGGACAGTAGATCCACACCAGCTCCTGCAGACTCGAAGCTTCTATGAATATTTTCCAAGAGATGAGAAAAATACGCTGGTGGTGGCTAGGAAGCACACTGAGGAAGCCGGTTGATAGTTACACAAGACAGTAATTGTTCTGGAATACCCTGGGTATGATAGGTATCAATCAATACCCTTTAGCTCCCCGAGGAGCATAGGCATTCAACAAACACATGCCAAGTCTTCCTGTCCTGTGCCATCCGCTCAAGTTCCTTCCATGTTTTCCTCATCATTTTCACCTCTGTATCCAGTTCTCTTCTCCATGTGTTTTTGGTCTACCTCTGCCTCTCTTTCCCTGTGGATTCCAGAACAAGGACTGCCTTGTAATGCTATCAACAGAGGTCTCCGCAATGTGTGTCCTATCCATCGCCAGCGTCTTCTTCTCAACTCTTGTTCCACTGGCACTTGTCTGGTTGTTGTCATCAATTCCACATTTGTGACTTTGTCATACCATTTCAGTCCTTCTATTCTACGCAAGCACCCGTTTATAAAAGTCTGTAGCTTTTTGGTTGTGGTGTTTGTTGCTCTCCATGTCTCAGAGCCATACAATAGGAGTGACTTGACATTTGAGTTGAAGATTCTTATTTTCGTGCTGGACTTGATTTCTTTTGTTCTCCAAATGTTTCCCAATGCAATGAAAGCTCCTCTTGCTTTTTGTATTCTTATTTTGATATCATTGTCTGTCCCTCCAACTCTGTCTATATTACTATATTACTGCCACTGGTGGTGGCTAGGACACACATGAAGCCGGTTGATAGCTACACAAGATAGTCCTTGTTCTGGAATACCCTGGGTATGATAGGTATAGGGAAACAGAACAACGCACGGAAAAGTGAACCCGGGGACGAAAATTCCAAGTAATAAGGTGGGCATGGAAAGACCTTGAGCTGGGAACTTGGCGTGACCTAGTTGAAGGTCTGTCCTCCTTGGAAAGCTGAAGGGTAACGAATTTATTAATTAATAGTGGGGTTGTTTATTTGCAATAAAAATATCATCTGTCAACTTGCACGATCTGACGCATTGGCTTCTCTGTGTGGAGAACGAACAAGGTGTTCAGTTTAGCAGGGTACCAAGCGCTAACAAAAATTATGTGAAATTATTAACACAAACAAGTATAGTGTATCATGTCAATAAAGTGCTTAACACTCGCAGAAGGACAATAACGTCAGATTATCAGGGTATACTGCACCCTGGAGCGTCTGACTGGCAGAGAGTTTACTCTGGGACAGAGCTACAGGGTTCTGGATTCAAAATCTAGCAGCCTGAATCTGCTCTTGAGATAGGGAAGGCAAAGGTAGCGAGGAAAGGAACTGATCACCCCACCTCATTAAGCTGAACCTAGTATAATGAAGTATCTAACACTTTCCAATGGCGCTACACTAAGCTGTTATTGTACATAGGTGTTTTTGTTAATTAATGAAAGATAATGAGACGTAGTCCAAACAGACCGAGAACAGATGTAAGCAGAGTCTGTTTCAGCTTTGTTCTCTCAGAAATGGACAAATTGATAACACAGTTGGATAAATTCAGTCAAGCGCCTTATCGATGCTCAAGGTTAGTTGTTGTGGATCTCCAGTACTTTCTACCTCCTGTCTTCTTCTTTAGTCCTTGGTCACTGACAGCCAAAGCAATCAGTGACTATCACGCCTGGTGCCGTCTTGTAGGGCAACAACAAACTGTCTCCACCGTGCTCCGTCTACAGCCATCCTTCATGTGGTGCCCCAGCTCTGGTTCATGCTCAGCATCTCCGCCTCCATTGTTCTCCACCAGGTGGCTTTTGGCCGTCCTTGCTTTCGCTTTTCTTGTGGAGTCCACAGAATGGCAGTTCTGGTGATAGTGTCAGGGTCTCTTCTGAGGATGTGGCCCAACCCAATTACAGCATCTGTCCGCTATAATGATATGCATGCCTTCTTGGCGGCTCCGAGTTAGAAGTTCTTGGTATGGTGATGGTGTTCGGTTAGAAAACTCCATCCGCAGAGAGGTGGACAATTCAAACTAAATTATATTTTACCGAATGTTAACTTCACTTCATACAAAAGATGGCTTCCTATCTTATACAGTTCACAAATAAAGTGAATTTCAGTAAGTTAGCTCGCGTGTTTTCACTGGGAATATTGTAAAATTACCTTTAAACCTGGGGAAACCGCGCTTTTATGTGACGGAAGAAAAGAACAAGTCCGCCATTTACTTGTCCTAGGTGAAAAATTCTTGTTTCCACCTCCGCAACCTGAAGATCTACCAAGTGATCCCCTGGTATTTACCGGTTAGATCTAGATCGACCTGTTGCCAAACCTGGCTTTAGTCCAGGCTTCCTGCAAGCGAACCAGTTGCACCGGTTTCTCCGTTCTTCGAAAAGGTAAAAGAGAATGAAGAAAGATGGAAAGGGACATTTTTTTCGTGCTTCGAAAGGAATGGAAGATATATGTGAAAGCCGTAAACATTTTTGAGGTGGGCTTGAAGGGGCTTCATGAAGAATAGAATAGAAAGAAAAAATGAGAGGTTTGTGAGAATATACAAAACAAAGAAGAAAAGGCACTTCGTCAGAGACGTCTGGCGTATCGACATCATCTTGCTTTCAAAAGAATCGCATACAGGTCAACCATAAAATGGAGACATAAATCTTGGCCAAAATTCAAACAAAGAACATCCGTTCAAAACGTGGCCACAAACGTAAATTACATTTGATTTATCGAATGTGGAATGATTGTATTGAACATTAGCTTCTGGGAATCCAATGCCTCAGAAAACTGGCAGAAAGAAATGAGTCAGGAATATAAATGAATTAGGAAAAATGAAGGCGTGGTTAACGTCCATTTGAGACAAAGTAACTGGAAGTTCAATTAAAATTATCATGGAATCATTTCTCTACGTAATGAAAGGTTGGCTAGGTGCTATATATTTGCGTATCAATGGAAACTATTGTAGCTTAAAAAGAATGCGTTCTATAATGAAATTTTTGCAGCCTAATCAATATCTTTTCTCTAAAAACAAATCTCTCTCCTTATCGTTATCTCAAGATATCTCACATTTCATTTTCATCCCAACTTGTGCTTTAAAAAACGTATTTTACTGGAATTTTACTGGATATTCCTCTCATTTTTTGTACACATTGCCATGATAAAAAATACTTCTTTGGACATATCTCCTTTACGAAGGAATTGTTAGTGCTTTTGCTGTCACAGAAATTACTTTTAAAGCAAAACATTTTTTTCAGTATACCATTTCAACCATCACAATTCTTCTTGTCTTAAATTTTAGTATCACAGACAAAATTATTTGAAAGAATACTTTTTCGTCTTGAGTGAAAGTGCAGCAATTGTATCCATGCAGCTACATTAAACGTAGTCGGAATGAGGGAGAAACATACGGCAGGACCGGAAAACACGTTCTGAGAAGAGAGTCGCTGAAAACAATAAGGTAAAGGGTATGGTGACCAAAAGGCGACAGGTTTTGTGTGTGTGTGTGTTGTAAAACCGACTTCTACAGGCTTCAACATGTACGTGGTTCTCATATCTCCATATTTCTTGTTATTGCCCACCCTTGTCCTGACATCTAAACAAGTCAGGAATTATTTGCTATCATATCGTATTTTATTCCATGACCACCAACGAGATAAGTAATTTCAAATTTCTCCGCCTTTTCCCCATTTTTTACCTGCCAGATCGCGAGACAAGACTGGCGGAAATTTTAACTTGAAAAGTGAACAGCCTACAGTTTATTCTTTTTTACCCCCTCTCTATTTCTTTTTTCAAATTTAATCTGGACCTCAGGGCACATACATCTTAAAGACTATAAGGCTGTGTAGGAATACACGTAGATGTACGTATGGGTGTAACAATGATATATCTGTTATGCATAAAACTCTAAGCAGGGCTTCTTAACTTGTGACCCTCTATTCTAGAGGGTCCATGAATGTATTCTAGGGGGTCCATGTGCATAACCTAAAATTTATTTTAAATGTAAAATTGTTATTTGCGAAAATAAAAGATTAAATTAAAAATTATTAAAGTGTTAACACATGTCCGACAACTGGATCTCTTCTGATGATCAGTTTGCATCCTGTTGTAACGCTATGTTACAGTTTCCTGGCATTTCATGTGCGTTTATGTACAATTTTTCTAAGAAGAATCCGTAGCCTTCACTGGACAATCAAAGGGAATCCATATCACAAAATTGGCTAAGCAGCCTCGCTCTAAATGAACTTGTGGGAGCGATCCGAAGTTGACATCTAAACACGAATGTGCGTTTAACTTTACAAATGTGGTCTTAACAGATCTCCATGTCTGAATATAAGGCGTAACTCTATACTACCAATGGTTCATTTTATATCTACTTGTGGGATCCCTTCTAGGGTAGAGGACCAACCATTTCGTGACACTGCATGTTCCCAGCACCATTTCTGATAATTTATGTATGTGTTTCTATTGGCCCAACGCGGACTTCTTCGGTCGTACGGGTGGAGATATCACTTGATCTGGTACCTTGTATTGTATTTGTCACAGTTTAGAGACCAACGCCTTTAATATTTGAGCATGTGCCCTAATTTAACCGACGGGCCCTGTGTCTAAATTGAACGGGGCACACCTCGTCAAAATGAGGCAGAGCTCCTATTAAAAGAAAGTAGCTGAGACCTTTCTGGCAGCTACTGGTTCAACCTTTCTGGTAGCTACTGGTTCAACCTTTCTGGCAGCTACTGGTTCAACCTTTCTGGCAACTACTGGTTCAACCTTTCTGGCAGCTACTGGTTCAACCTTTCTGGTAGCTACTGGTTCAACCTTTCTGGCAGCTACTGGTTCAACCTTTCTGGTAGCTACTGGTTCAACCTTTCTGGTAGCTACTGGTTCAACCTTTCTGGCAGCTACTGGTTCAACCTTTCTGGCAGCTACTGGTTCAACCATTCTGGCAGCTACTGGTTCAAACTTTCTGGCAGCTACTGGTTCAACCTTTCTGGCAGCTACTGGTTCAACCTTTCTGGCAGCTACTGGTTCAACCTTTCTGGCAGCTACTGGTTCAACCTTTCTGGTAGCTAGCTACAGGCACAACCGATATATTTCTTGGAGTCAGTGGGATAGTCAAGTACAGGCTGAAACCCTAGGAGAAAAATGAGAAACAGGATTTTGAGAAACGTGATAAAGATCTACACTTCTTTTTTCTTCTTGTAAGCCTTTCGTGTAGAATAGTATCTTAACTGCGTCTGGCTCATTGTAGGGAGCGTTTGTCAAAGCACTTCCTGTTTCCTGGCAGTGGTGGTTTCTGAAGCAATTAAACTGACATGATGAGATTCCAGCCCCATGGACAACCTCATCTAGTCGCCTTTTACGACAATACTTGAAACAGCAGTAGTTTTGTTCTGTCTTAGTCTCACCTGAGACACCTGGAAATCACTGGGTACAAAGAGAGACTGAAACGGAAAAAATAAAACCAGGGAAGACCGTACATGAATTTGACTGACAAGAACAGGATACATTCACATGGGAGAAACGTTTCAACACTTTATGCTCCGAAAAGAGTCAGAAGGAATAGAAAGCTTCTCATAATTTCACATTTCACTAATGTTGGTGAGCACATTATGTTTCAACACATGTTGATATTTAGTCCATCTTTATCCTTTAGCTCTCCCATGAAGCATAAGCCTTCAACAAAAACATGACAAGTCCTAATGTTGTATCCTGTCAGCTTCAGGTCTTTCCATGTCTTCCTTATTATTTGCATTTCTGCCTCCATCTCTCTTCTTCGTGTGTTCTACGGTCTGCCTCTGTTTCACGAAATACGTTCGTTCTTTTTTTAGGTCTCCACTCCTCTCCGGCATTATTATTTTTTCATTACTTTTAAGTGCAAATTCTTTAAGCATTCGTTGTTTTCACTTTCTTCTTTCAATGTTTTCTAAAATTAGAAGACAGTAGCCACAGAGACATCACGTTGCGGCTAAAGTTCTAGGATCCAACTTCAAGTGCTCAAAGCTAGACCCCTAATTCACCAAAACGAGAGGAGATCTTAAATCAGTTGCCCGACAATATTCTGAAGTTTCCTGTGACAAAAGTCTGTGTTCGTCCGAAAAGCTCGGGGTAATTTGTAATATGTACAATTTATCATCTGTATTTACATTTTGACATGTGTAATGTGCTTGTCGATGTGTCGATGTGCAGTGGTATATGAGGCTGGCAACTTCATCATTGCAAATAACTTGACACATGAACCACCGCTGCAAGAATCTCGCGCGAAGATTGAAACCTTCGAAGACCCTCGTCATTACAGTATAAGTCTGGCCATTGTTGAACCACTACTGCGGAGCAAGGGAGACAGTCCCATCAGAATATGTTTCTCTTCATTTTGGGATTTGCACAACAGGAACTGCCTTGTAATGTTGTCAAGAGGGTTCCTCAAAGTACGTCCTTTTCATCGCCAGAGTCTTCTTCTCATCTCCTGTTGCATTGGTACTTTGTCATACCATTTTAATCCTTCTATTCTACGCATGCACCCATTTCTGAAAATCTGTAACTTCTTGGTTGTTTTTTTTTTCCTTCAATGTTTCTTAGCCATACAGTATGACTCATCTGACATTTGAGTTGACGATTCTCACTTTGGTGTTGGACTTGATTTTCAAATGAAGTCAATCAATAGGTTAATCGACACCCTTCTAGGAAAATAAGTCTTCAGCAAACGCATGCCAAGTCATCCAGTCGCATGCCAGGTCATCCAGTCGCATGTCAGGTCATTCAGTCGCATGTCAGGTCATCCAGTCGCGTGCCAGGTCATCCAGTCGCATGCCAGGTCATCCAGTCGCATGTCAGGTCACCCAGTCGCATGTCAGGTCATCCAGTCGCGTGCCAGGTCATCCAGTCGCGTGCCAGGTCATCCAGTCGCATGCCAGGTCATCCAGTCGCATGCCAGGTCATCCAGTCGCATGCCAGGTCATCCAGTCGCATGTCAGGTCATCCAGTCGCATGCCAGGACATCCAGTCGCATGCCAGGACATCCAGTCGCATGCCAGGACATCCAGTCGCATGCCAGGTCATCCAGTCGCATGCCAGGTCATCCAGTCGCATGCCAGGTCATCCAGTCGCATGCCAGGTCATCCAGTCGCATGCCAGGTCATCCAGTCGCATGCCAGGTCATCCAGTCGCATGCCAGGTCATCCAGCATCAGCCAAAGGTGTTTTCCAGGTCTTCCTCATCATGTTTATTTCTATCTCCAGTTCTCCATGTACTTGTTTCCGTCTACCCGTTACTTCTCTTCCGTCTACCCGTTACTTCTCTTCCGTCTACCCGTTACTTCTCTTCCTATGGGGGTTCCAGAACAAATACTGCCTTGTGATGCTATCTATCAACAGATTTAACCAGTGCGTGTCCACCCATCGCCATCATCTTAAATTAAGTATTATGGTATTATTTCTACATGAGCATCAAGGTATATTTGATTATTGTAATCTGCTTTAGTTTTCTGACCATAGAATTTCCTTTACGCAAACCAAACTTCTCTCTCTCTCTCTCTCTCTCTCTCTCTCTCTCTCTCTCTCTCTCTCTCTCTCTCTCTCTCTCTCTCTCTCTCTCTCTCTCTCTCTCTCTCTCTCTCTCTCTCTCTCTCTCTCTCTCTGTTATATTTCCGCTATAAATATCTTTTAAGTTGTCTCCGCTTACTATTTTCATTATGCGCTGTTTGAGAAGATAAAAAATAACACAATGATGACAAATATTTCAAGTGAAAAAAATACATACTAATCACGACAAGGAGTAAAGATTCTGATCAGTCTAAAAGCATAACACTGGAGAAAGTCAATCAGAGAACTGACATAAACATCATGGAGCAGACGTTGTGATCAGACATGTTAGATGCTGATGTCGGGACAGCACTGATGATCTTTACGCCGTCTGCACATCTTCCTGATCCCGCCGTTAATGTGGATCCATCTTTTATGAAAACGCTCACGGTGGCTTTGTGATTTTTTTTCATTCTTTCTGCACGCGCAAACAGGCTCAATTTTTGTGTGACGCTGTCCCACAATAATGGCAGACGAGTGCAGATATTTTGAGAGATTCAGATTTGATGTTGCTAGAAGGTCATTATAAGATCTCGGCAAAAACTCTATTTAAAAATTGATGAGAAAGTCTATGCGTTTAAAAGCAGCACTTGTGTAATAGGAAGTTCTGACTAAATCAAGTTTACTTCTCATATCTCAGCAAAAACTTTATTTAAAACTGATGAGGAGATGTGTGCGCTTAAAAGCAGCGTTTGTGTAATTTAGAGTCTTGACTAAATAAAGTTTACATTTCATGATCTCTCTGCTCTACAGTAGTGGTCTTCTAATTGCTAAACTCCGAGTAAATGGATGAGGGTTTTAAAAGGTATCGCTCAAGATGAATAATGCTTCTATTCAAGGGTGCCTCACAGGAATTTTACAGAATGGCAAGCACAACTGAGATAATTTAAGCCGTTATGAACTTACTATTCTGCTCCATTCTGTGAGGAAAATTATTGGCTCGTATTTTCTGAAACCTCCCCCCACCCATCTTCCACCCCCTTTCTGAAGGGGCTTCAGCAAAATATTACCTTAATAGCTCTATATGCTTATGCATTTAAAACAAAGCGAGTCATACAGGTGCACGGATACAGTTCACAATAGTGATTAATCCAGCTATAGATTTATATTTACAGATAAACAGGTTTAATAATCCATTATTGATTAAAAGGTAAAATAGATAAAGTTGATCATAAAATAAAATTATGATATTTGTTACCATCGGATGATATTCAAATTTTGGTGGATAAGAGAACTAAATTGGAAATGTTCATTGGGTGAGCTGGTATGTTACTTAGCTGATGGTGTGGGGTCAGCCGGTGTCTGCTTCAGTCGCTGTTTGTTCCCACAGCTTGTTGGATTGTTTAGTCTTTTCAGAAGTTGAGGTTTTTCGGCAGTAGCACGTCCGTTGCAACACGGCCGGGGTTACTACTTAGGCTGCTTCGTCACGTGTACTCAAGACCCGTCTGTTGTCAGTGTCTATAGAGTTGACTTCTGGCAACTTTGACCAAAAACTGAAAGGAGACAAATGTCTGTGCTAAGTATCAGGCGACCTTCGCTTCCATCCGCCATTTCATCTTCCTCAGAATGTTAGCCCCAATCCCTGAGCTTTACATTTGGACTCAATGAGTCAGATGAAAGTGCTTTTGGACAGCGAAAGACGACAATTGCAACGTTCTATGCATACGTAGTTATACATATGAATCTTACTAAAATGTTGGTATAATGAATATATAGACGGTGATATTATTATCCACTCCTGCTCTCGATGAAACTTGGGGCCACCTCTGCTGTTGGTTCCCTGTAAGGAAACCCGCACGAAGCAGCCACCAGTTCTAGTAGTGGTGGTTCATGAGACAAGTCATTTTAAGTGATGAGGTTGCCAGCCCCACGTGCGACTGTAGATCCGCTAGCAATTTATACATGTCAAAATGCAAAAGTGACGATCGAAATTAGGGTGGAGCGGTGGGTTAGAGTTGGTTCAGGCTGCATCTTTCTTTTAAGCATTCATGTCAGGGCCCTGTATAATCAAACCACTTTTTGATTTAAACGTTAGACTGAGTAGTATTGTTAAATTTAGCCGGTCAAATCCTCAACCACTTACTTATTACTGAACGCCCCCAGCTCCCCAATCTTCCCTTAACGCCCCCTTGGATCCTTCCAACGCCCCGCCCACTTTGGGAACGACTGGTTTAGAATGTTTCCGACAAAATTTACTTAGACCATGTCATGACGGAGAAGATGAGATTATTTCTTCTTCTTCAAGTACCATGCCTAGTGGCGTAGGTGATTATGTGTCTCAAGAACTCCCTGTCTTCTGTAGTGATTATCAGTTCTGTTCTTGACATCTTTCCATGGAATAATGTCAAACTATCCAGTATCTTTTATGTTTGTCGTTAGTTGTCTTTTTTTCCCTTCAATGTTTCCAGTTGTCAAAGTATGTTTCATCTTTCTTCGTATCTTAACATGCTCAAAGAAATTAGGACTGCTTCCTCTCTAATGTAAGTAATAAGCTTCACCTGACCACTTGTTTCTTTTCAAAATCACGCGGATTGCACGAGTGTTATTTTGTTATGTCTCATCTTTCTCACTTAGCACTCACTTTCTATCCTCTCTGTTTTTGTTCGTGTGTCCCTAACGAAAACCTCGTTAGCCGTATCGTAGGCAATTTGCGTTGTCCTACTAAGACGGATTACTTTCTTTGTTTTTTTTTTTTTAACTTTTTGTTTCACTTGCCGTTTATCCCGAGAAGCGAGCACTCTAACAATTCTACCTTTCGGACGCTTTTCCGCCAATATGTGCTCAGTTCTAATCAAAAGAAGACCACTCTCCTGAGACAACAGCAGACGTGAAAGTGTAGCTTCATGTTCGAGAAGCTGATAGATATAGCGGTTAGAAAGTTTATTTATGCAACTGTACAAAGCATATTAAAGCATTTGAAAATATAAGGAGATCACAAGAAATGAAGTCCAACATAAAAATAATAATCTTCAATTCCAGTGTCAAGCCAATTGTTGCGTGCATATTTTGACGCACATTTTACAAAAATCGATATGGCTATTTAATATGGGAAAAATATAGACATTCATTTATTTGTGTATGAAAATGCTGTTTATGGTAAAAGCGAGATAATCCATGTTTGATTCACACTTTTGATTATAGGAGTAATCGTTCTGGATATTGATCCAGCGCAAGGATATTGCGCTTGCGTTTGTACTTATTTTTTTAGGGCCAGAAAATATATTAATTTGCTTATTGTGTTTATGGCCTGAATTCATATGTATTACATATTATTAGTACAAGTAGAATCAGTCCTATATTGTATATTTTGGATGGGTAGGAGGGACTAGATTCTTGCTAGCGGAAGTATGAGTTGTCTTGACAAGTCGTGATGAGTTCCGATGTACCGCTTACAAATGGCGGGGTACGTTTTTCAAGAGCTGGTCCTTTCGTCAGAAAAAAATGTCTTACGACGTGGTTTTTCTTCTGAAGGAGATGGTGTCTCTACGATAGTTTGTGTTAGAGACTCTCCTTATGTCAGTATATAGATGATTCGGACTCCAGGTAAACCCAGCTCCTATTTTTGATGATCTCTCGTCGGTTAGGCCTAGCTTGACTTTTGTGCTTCGCTATGCTAGTGTCGTGTTTTGTATCGACGAAGATGACAGATTTTCCTGCAGCGGTTACGGCTACGTGAATTAACCTGATCACCGTAGAGCTGTATGGAAACATTTATGAAATCCTTTATATACCCATTATAAATTAACTCTGGCTTATATTCTCCTTCCTATGAATGAGTGAACGACAACTCAGGGAGACAGCCATGTTGGATTTCGGTCATCATATGTTTTGATCACTGCCAAGAGAACAGATTATTTATCTTATTATCGGACAGTGACAGGGAGATCTCAATCTTGCTAGAAACCCCCTTTCGTGGTTTCATAATATATACTACAAACTATGGACGTCAAGTAACTTTGGTTATTTATCGATCCGCCCTTCACTGATGCGTTTAGTCAGATAGGGGGATGGGGCCATAATGTATCATGACATTGAACTTTTGATGTACTGCCCATTATTTCTGAATGTGTCATGACTTCAGATCTGCTATGTATACCTACAAATTGATATGTCAACGAACCATGATGTACTCGTATGTCCCAGTGTGTACGTCTGAATAAATTGAGTAAACTAAGATTCCAGCAGTCTGCATTGGTGCCTTGTAGACACAAGTGTGAGTGGTTATATTGGTCAGCACACGAACAGTACACCATTCGCGGTAATCACACTCTACACTTCTACTTCATACATACACCATCCTGCGTCGGCTGAAGTGACCAAGTTTAGGGCCTGCTTCCCCTGGAGCCTTTGCCTTCCCTAACTCAGGACTAGGGTGAGTTACCCATTTACAGCTGGGTAGACTGGAGCATGCCTGATCTCAACAACACACCACTCTTCCTTACAGAGCAGACAGACTGATACTTTACAGTGTGTGTGTGAAAGCAACTTTACAGAGTGGAAAGAACAAGACTTTTACAGTGGCGAGCCAGATTCCTGGGTCCAGCTTACGCAGTTTTGTGTTTAGAATCTCAGTTTACAGCTGAAAGAACATTTGTTTGAACACATCAACACCAGTAGGACAGCTATACAGTCGATGTCAGCTTCAGCGCTTGTTGACAGTTTTTCGCTGTACAGACAGTATTACACAGGACAGTGGTATCAAGTGTAGAAAATATCTGGAGCAATATTGTTGACATTTCTCAACGTACAGAAGAATCACAGTGTTGCTGAACATAAAGTGCATAGTTCATCGTTGGTTCTTCAGAAGCTCAACAGAGAAAAATTGACAGTGTAATAGTTTAAAATTAAATCTATTACTGAATAAAGTGGCAAGTTATTAGTATTAAAATAAACTGTGCCTGCTTTACAACACTATACCTGCAACACATTCCATTCATGACATAAATGATATTGTATGCTATATGCTACTTATGCTTACATGTTATTTGTTTATATGTGTAGGGGTTTATATGTTGCGGGCCTGGATGGGTGGTGACTAGAACAGGAAATACCGAGTGATATTGGTCTTGTTCTGGCGTTCGATAGGGAGCAATTTCTTAATTGAAATTTGCATGCAACATAGTTTGCAAATATTTGGTTAGTTGTGACGACTGTTTCATATTTGTATTTGTAACATTTTTTGTGTTCCTTAGTTTTGTTTGATTTGTTTGTATAATTGTAGGTCTCATCTTTTCTTTCTTTTCAGTTTTTTACACCCTTATGTTTATACACTGTGGCGTTATTTGTCTTGTTATCTTATGGCAGTTATCATCACGGTTTCTGTGATCATTTTTTTCATTTCTCCTATTTGATTTAATTTGATCTCTGCAAATGTTTTCAGATTGTCTTTTCTTGTTTGTCATTTGTAATGTCTTTAGTTGACATATGACGTATAGTGGTATACACTGATAGTATAGTACAGATCAGTACTTTCTGATTGTTATTGTTATAAAACAAAATGTACAAGACCTTTGTAAGGCTTGTCTCCCAAAGTGATTGGTAAAGGGAAATTTTTTTTTCCACAGGTACTCAAGTGATCTTTGATTACATTGAGGTATACAAGACCTTTGTAAGGCTTGTCCCCCACAGTATTTGAGATACAATTATTGTTGTCCACAGGTACTCAAGTTATCATTGGTTATTATAAACCATACAAGTTTGGACTAAGACTAAGTCTAAGGTATAGACTTGTCTCCCATTAACTTGAAAGAGGGTAATTTATTTACTTTTTCAGGTTTCTGATTTAAGAAGACAATATGTCTACATTAGATTATTTTATTGCTCAAGGAAAATCTCTTGATAAGACTGTAAAAGACTTAGAACAATGGGCTGTTGCTCAATATGACAAAGCATTAGCTGCAGAAGAGAAAAAAACTGCTGCTGCTGTTGAAGAAAAAAAAGCTGCGGCTGAGGAGAGAAAACTTCAAATAGAAGAAAAAAAAGCTGCTGCAGAAGAAAGGAAAGCAATAGCTGAAGAAAAAAGATTAGAAAAAGAAGCTGATACTGCTGCTGAACTTAAGAAATTGCAGATGCAAGTGGAGGAAAGGAGATTTGATGCAGAACAGAAGAAATTAGAAGCTGCTGCAGAACAGAAGAAATTAGAAGCTGCTGCAGAACAGAAAAAATTAGAAGCTGCTGCAGAACAGAAAAAATTAGAAGCTGCTGCAGAACAGAAAAAACTAGAAGTTGCTGCTGCTGCAGAACAGAAGAAATTAGAAGCTGCTGCAGAACAGAGAAGATTAGATAGAGAAGCTGAAGAGAGAAAAGCAATAAGAGAACATGAGTTTGAATTAGAGAAATTAAAATTGACATGTATGAGTAATGTTAATCAGGCATCTGGTGGTAATGGTAAACCCTTCGTGTACAAGGTCAAGGTACCAGCGTTTAACCCTACCAGTGATGACATAACATTTTGGCTTTCTAGATTTGAACGGGCTTGTCGATCTCATAATGTTGACAAATCACAGTATGTGAATCAGTTGTCTGAAAATCTAAAAGGGGAGTCTCTGAGTAAGTTATATTTTGTTGAAGAGGCCGACAAAGATAATTATGATGCTGTTAGGGCAGCTTTGATAAAGAGATATCAGCTGTCTGAAGAAGGTTATCGTCTTTTGTTTAAAACAATGAGACCTGAGGTAGGTGTAGAATTCTCAGAATTCATCTCAAAAGCACGAATTACACTTTCACGATGGATTGAATTATCCAAAACAGAGAAAACATTTGATGGTCTTACGGATTTATTACTAAGAGACAAGGTCATGTCTTCTGTAAATAAATCATTCCTAGAGTTCTTACATGAGCGTAAACCTAGTACAATAAAGCAAATGGAAGAATATTGTGACCAGTATGCCACGGCACACCCTGACATGATTCTTAGTAACTCTAACATTAAAGAGAGTATGCCAGTTGCTTCGGCAACAGAATATAATCAGAATTACTCACACAAATTCCAAGGAGCTAAAAATAAATTTGATAAAAAGGTTAATTGGAATAAGTATCAAAACCAAGATAACCACTCAAATCAGAGTTCTTCTTCGAAGAACTGGAATCGGGCTGATAGTCCTCGACACGCGAGGGGTGCCCATAATGTTAGAAATTCTCGGAAAGGGAGTAGCTATAGGAACTACCCAAGTGCTTCATGGAGACAAAAGAAACAATATTACAGGGATACTCAATTTAATGAGCATGATGATTATGATCATGAATATTATGATTCAAACCCAAATAGGGGTTATAACAGAGGCAATAATAATTATAGAGACAATTATAACCGAGGTAGATCACAACACAAAAGACATGGTAAATCTTATTACCAGGCTAACTCTGCACAACAGGAGTTCCACGACACCGATAATCAGAATAATGATAAAAAAGACTCCAATAGTGTAGCGAATTCCGCTTTTGATTTTGCTAGAGCATCTGAGTGTTCGCAATGCAAAACATTATTCGATCCAACCACAGTGTCTACTTTAAGCTGCGGTCACCCACTTCCCGCTCTCCATGCGTCAATTGCGCATAATGGAAGGGGTGCTCTTGTCTTTAATAGGGGCCTAATAGATGGTACTCCGGTATCAATTCTTTTCGACTCGGGGTGCACTACAATTGGAGTGAGGCAATCACTCGTAAATCCTTCTCGAGCTACAGGCAATATAGTCAAATGTGTAACATTTGGTGGCACATTGGAGAAGTACTCCACTGCCATTATCAATATTGCTACGCCTTTCTTTACAGGAGAGGTGCAAGCATGTCTCTTGCCGAATCCGATCGCTGATCTTATCATCGGTCGCATTCATGGAGTGAAAGAATGCACTCCACGGCAAATTTCTAATTGGGAAAATGTTAATATGCAATCTGCTAATGCAGTAATCACTAGGGCTCAAGCTCTCAATATGCCACAATCTTCACATTCTGAAGATAATGATGCGCAGATCCAAGATGATCCCTTGGAGATTTCCCACGATTCCTTTATCAAACAGCAGGAAGATGATCCTACTCTAAAGAAATTCTTTACTCTGGCAACAAAAGGTGATCCGAATAAGGATACTAATCGTAAATCTTGGATTACGTTGAAGAATGGCGTACTTGTACGTATGGTACAAGACTCCGCTAAGTCCATTCATTCTCAAATCCTTGTGCCTAAAAATATGAGAGTTAAAATTTTACAGCACGCTCATGATTCGCAGTGTGCTGGACATATGGGTTTTTCCCGTACTAAAGCTAGAGTTCTTCAATCTTTCTTTTGGCCTGCGGTGAATAAGGACATACGAATCTATTGTCGATCTTGTAAAGTATGTCAAGAGATTAAATCCAGAGGTCCACGCCATGATGCACCTATTCAGGCTGCAGACATTCCCATTCGGCCATTTCAAAAAATGGCAATAGACATCATTGGTCCATTTAAGATAAAGTCTGCTAGAGGACACCAATTTATTTTGACGTGTGTTGATATGTGCACACGTTGGCCGGAGGCTGTTCCTCTAAAGAGCATAACTACTGCTGATGTCGCAGATGCTCTTTGGTTAATATTTTCTCGTCTGGGATTTCCAGCAGAAATATTATCCGACCATGGTACCCAACTCATATCGGATACCATGTCTCAAGTAATGTCGACTCTGAAGATAGAGAGATCGCTGAGTAGTATTTATCATCCTATGTCCAATGGGATGGTGGAACGTTTGAATAGAACTCTGAAAAACCTACTAGGTAAGATAACAGAAGATCATCCTCAGGATTGGGATAGGGTTTTACCCGCGGCTCTCTTTGCATATAGAGAGGTCGCCAACGAACATACAGGATTTTCTCCCTTTGAACTTGTCTTTGGCGCGAAACCGCGAGGTCCTATGTCCTTACTGCATGATCTTATAACTGCTGATAATATTGTCGATGACACAAAATCCTCTTATGAATATGTCATCGCACTTAGACACAAGATTATTGAAGCATGCAAATTGGCAACTGCTTCTTCTGAATTTGCGAAACAGAAGGCAAGGGAATTTGCCAATAAAAAGAGATGTTTGCGTCAACTTTGTCCAGGTGACAAAGCATTTGTCTTGCTACCTTGTAGGGAAAATAGACTTCTCATTTCTTGGAAAGGTCCGTACGATATAATATCAAAGGTTTCCGATGTTGACTATATCGTCGATATTGACGGGAAGCGTAAAACCTTCCACATCAACATGCTCACGGAATTCCATGAACGTCCTGATTATTTACAACCTGTTTTCCAGGCAACGAACGATTTTCCAGTCCAACATGGACAGTACTCATCTCTGTCAGTAATACAGGATGAGGAAACGAGTTTCTCGGATGTAAATTTACCTTTTCCAATGATTCCTCTTCACTCTAATGAATCATGGAAAGATGTTGCAATTTCTCTAGAATTATCTCCAGGAGAGCAGAAACAAGTTTCTACTATGTTAGAACAATTTCAGGATGTCCTTACTGACATTCCTGGTCAAACTGATGTCATTCAACATGACATTATTCTTACTGACCATAGTCCTATAAGAGTCAGACCGTATCCTATCCCGATACATTTTCAAGCACAGGTAGAGAAAGAGTTAGATGAGATGATAGAGTTAAAAATTATTGAACCATCCACATCAGCATATTCTTCGCCGATGGTTATAGTACGAAAAAAAGACAATAACATACGTCTTTGCGTGGATTATCGCAAATTGAATCAAGTGACTAAATTCGATGCTGAACCTATGCCTTTACTAGAAGAGCTACTTACGAGACTATCGAATTCTCACTTCTTTACTAAACTCGATTTGTCTAAGGGATATTGGCAAGTTCCACTATCCGAACACGCCAAACCGTTTACTGCTTTTTCGACGCCTAGGGGTCTATTCCAATGGAATTTCATGCCTTTCGGTCTTATGAACGCCCCTGCTACATTTGTACGCATGATGCGTCGAATCCTATCTCATCGCTCAGATGTCATTGCGTATCTTGATGACATCTGTCTTTTCAGTGATACTTGGAACGATCACTATAATGGTATAAATGAACTATTGTCTATCTTACGCGAGCATAACCTGACAGCGAAACCATCGAAAGCATGTATTGGTTTTAGCGAAATATCTTTCTTAGGACACCGTGTTGGTCATGGGTTCCTAAAAACAGAAGACCATAATACAAGTAAGATACTTAACATTTCTATTCCTAAGACTAAAAAGCAAGTACGAAGTCTCTTAGGTCTAATACAATTTTATGGACGATTCATCCCGAATCTGTCCTCCATTATGTCACCTCTTTCTTCCTTGCTAAAGAAAGGGTCTCCTAATGTAGTCCATTGGACTCAAGAATGTCAATCCTCTTTGGATAAGGTTAAAACTATGTTTTCTACTTCACCTATCCTAGTATTGCCTTCTAAGGATAAGACATTTATTCTTCGTAGTGACGCTTCATCCACCGGGATTGGAGCTGCACTAATGCAAGAGTACTCTGGAACTCTGCATCCTGTGATGTATATTTCTCGGAAATTAAATGCCGCAGAGAAGAATTACTCGGTCCTAGACCGTGAATTATTGGCTATGGTTTGGTCAATCCTTAAACTGCAAAGATTTCTTCTGGGCGCGCATTTCATTGTGGAAACTGACCAGAAAGCTCTTACGGCTATTCAGAGTAAAAATCTGAAGAGCGCGAGATCAACGCGATACGCGATTGCTCTACAGCCATTTCATTTTTCGGTGCGAGCTATCCGTGGGTCAGAAAATGTGATGGCAGATATTTTGTCTAGATGCCCACATGATTCATAACTGTTATACAACTTTGATACAGTTGTTTCTATGTTGAAATGTGTACACATATGTAATATATCATATATTGATTGTAACACTACTTAGCGGTTCATTGATATGTATTCACCGCTGATCTTTCAATGTTTTTCGTCTTTGATGATCATGATGTTAAGATATCTTAGATGGAATTTATGTATAAACTAATGTGGAAATTGTGTCATTGCTAATATTGTAGTATGCGTTGGTGACACCTCTCTGGAAATATTTATACTTAGAGAAGTACTTTCTCTAAGGTCATAAAACTTATGCTTATCATCTGCGCATTGTTATTGCTGCATTGTGAGCCTATTGTATGTTGCTCCTAGATGTATTTCAAAAAAAAAAATGTACCATTTTTTTTTTTCCCGAGGGGTGTGGTAATCTGTTGCGTGCATATTTTGACGCACATTTTACAAAAATCGATATGGCTATTTAATATGGGAAAAATATAGACATTCATTTATTTGTGTATGAAAATGCTGTTTATGGTAAAAGCGAGATAATCCATGTTTGATTCACACTTTTGATTATAGGAGTAATCGTTCTGGATATTGATCCAGCGCAAGGATATTGCGCTTGCGTTTGTACTTATTTTTTAGGGCCAGAAAATATATTAATTTGCTTATTGTGTTTATGGCCTGAATTCATATGTATTACATATTATTAGTACAAGTAGAATCAGTCCTATATTGTATATTTTGGATGGGTAGGAGGGACTAGATTCTTGCTAGCGGAAGTATGAGTTGTCTTGACAAGTCGTGATGAGTTCCGATGTACCGCTTACAAATGGCGGGGTACGTTTTTCAAGAGCTGGTCCTTTCGTCAGAAAAAATGTCTTACGACGTGGTTTTTCTTCTGAAGGAGATGGTGTCTCTACGATAGTTTGTGTTAGAGACTCTCCTTATGTCAGTATATAGATGATTCGGACTCCAGGTAAACCCAGCTCCTATTTTTGATGATCTCTCGTCGGTTAGGCCTAGCTTGACTTTTGTGCTTCGCTATGCTAGTGTCGTGTTTTGTATCGACGAAGATGACAGATTTTCCTGCAGCGGTTATGGCTACGTGAATTAACCTGATCACCGTAGAGCTGTATGGAAACATTTATGAAATCCTTTATATACCCATTATAAATTAACTCTGGCTTATATTCTCCTTCCTATGAATGAGTGAACGACAACTCAGGGAGACAGCCATGTTGGATTTCGGTCATCATATGTTTTGATCACTGCCAAGAGAACAGATTATTTATCTTATTATCGGACAGTGACAGGGAGATCTCAATCTTGCTAGAAACCCCCTTTCGTGGTTTCATAATATATACTACAAACTATGGACGTCAAGTAACTTTGGTTATTTATCGATCCGCCCTTCACTGACGCGTTTAGTCAGATAGGGGGATGTGGCCATAATGTATCATGACATTGAACTTTTGATGTACTGCCCATTATTTCTGAATATGTCATGACTTCAGATCTGCTATGTATACCTACAAATTGATATGTCAACGAACCATGATGTACTCGTATGTCCCAGTGTGTACGTCTGAATAAATTGAGTAAACTAAGATTCCAGCAGTCTGCATTGGTGCCTTGTAGACACAAGTGTGAGTGGTTATATTGGTCAGCACACGAACAGTACACCATTCGCGGTAATCACACTCTACACTTCTACTTCATACATACACCATCCTGCGTCGGCTGAAGTGACCAAGTTTAGGGCCTGCTTCCCCTGGAGCCTTTGCCTTCCCTAACTCAGGACTAGGGTGAGTTACCCATTTACAGCTGGGTAGACTGGAGCATGCCTGATCTCAACAACACACCACTCTTCCTTACAGAGCAGACAGACTGATACTTTACAGTGTGTGTGTGTGAAAGCAACTTTACAGAGTGGAAAGAACAAGACTTTTACACCAATCCATTTTGTATGTATACGGCTCTGAAAGATGGAGAAGAACAAAAACAACAACATAAAAGCTGCAGACTTTCATAAATGGGAGCTCGCATAAAATAGAAAGATTTAAATAATAAGAGAGACCACTAATGCTATAGAACAGGAGATTTGGCGTGCATGTTTTAAGACCTTCGCTCAATGGGAAGATTACAAGGATTGATTGATTGAATTATTGATTGATTAATTGACTGGTTGGTTGGTTGTTGGTTGGTTGGTTGGTTGGTTGGTTGGCTGGCTGGCTGGCTGGCTGGCTGGCTGGCTGGCTGGCTGGCTAGCTGGCAGACAGGCAACGTCCTCCATGAATGACATTTCTACTTCCAACTACATTCCGCAAAGTCCAAGATGTATAAAAAAGAAAATGGTATTCCCAAGGGTTGTGGCCGTGTATGTTTATACGGCACTAGTAGTTATATTGATTTTATTTAGTCAGAGTTAATACTTCATATGTTGTGGTGGTTCAAGTGCTAACTGGCCTTCCGCCAGAGATGGTGATACTTGACCTTTTGTTATTTTTTTTCAACCCAGGAATGTTCTTCCCTTTAAGTTTGGTGATAAGCAAAACAGTTTCAGCACAACAACGTATATCCAAAAGAAATTACTGTAAAGTTCCACAAACAGCAATGTAGAAAAATTCAATTAGAGTTTATTGATGTCATTAGACAGACACTGTAAATTTCACAATGATGATTGGTTATCCAAGATGAAAAAATATGTAATCCAACTGAATAATATATGTATATCCAAATAGAATAATATATGTATATGCAAATAGAATAATATACTGATTTGTCTACTCAAAAACTTGTCTCGGTATCCTCAAAGACGAAGTTCACCTAACGCAATCTGTAAAAATCCTCTAGTCTAAAGTTATGGTTTCATTAGAATCATAAATCCTGAAAATCTCTGCCTATCGCCCACAACTCTTCTATTTATAGTATTTCTTCTTTTTTTCCGCCTTTTTTCACACGACCCGTCCTTTTTTCACACGGTACAATAATCTACATTTGCACTCCTTTCCTCAGCTTTTCGACCTTCTTGCACACGACATTCTGTTATTTCGACTTTTTTCACATGTGTGAGCTGTTCCAACTTAACAACCGGATTTTAAAAAACCAGATCACACAAACATTCATTTCCCACTTTCGTGCTTATAAAACCCATTCATTATTATCTGGGACTGACCTACGTTTGCCCTGTCAGAGCAGTAACTGCCAACTGAACTTTGAATGAATACTGCGTTTTGGGTAAAAACGTCTTATTTGCTTTTAAGGTCTGTCATTCTTCCATGTGCATATAAATGCTTAGCGTGGAAGTAGGAGGGATAATGCTAGCGTGAAAGGCCAAGCGGTCACAGGGTACTTTTTGTCTCCAGTAATATTCTCATTCCTAGTCTGTGACCTGGTGGATGAATTATTTAACATGAAAAACAGACTGTCCCACTTTGCCGACGATACAGCAAAATGTCAGACTGGCATAACCTCACAGGGAAACACAGTCGGCTGCAGATACGTGCTGATAGTTTCTGTCTGGAAGTCAAAACGCTGATTCAAACTACACGCCCCCCCCCCCTTTTTTTTCCCTTTCCAGAAAAAAGACCGTCGCAATGGTGTTTTGTAGAGGACAAGCTCAGGCACGATTATAATTCCGAAGAGAAATGAGATGTAAATAGCCTAATAGCGCGTTAAAGAATAGTATATGACTCACTTGTAAAGAATAAGTAGATACAGTCCAACACCAGTAATAAAAAACAATAATAGGAGCCTCAACAATCCATAACACTGAGGGCAAAGAAGCTAAGAGTATTCCTTGTAATAAAAAGAATACAAGGTGTAACCCAAGTTACTAGCGAATGAAAACCAGTTTAAAATCTTCACAACGAATGTGGACAGTCAGGGAAATCTCCAAGGCAGCGTAACTATTACCAGAATTGTTGTACTCCAACAAGTGTTGCGACTATGTTTCTGTGATAGGGAGTCGTGTGTCAGAAATGCTGGTTTTGAAAATTTGCATGGGCTGATACTAATGGGCTTGGAATTTATAGTGAGGGGCAATAAATTCATGACTTGTGGGTTTGTAAGTAAAGGGCGATAACTTTTTAATTGCGCCCCTTGAGGAAACAGTCGTGGTTTAATTAATAGGACATTCGCTGGTCAGAAATTCCGGTTTCATAAATGTGCATATGCTCATTTAGCGGGCTTGAAGTTTGTGTTAGAGAACGATAAAACTATGACTTGTTCATTTGGAAGCAAAGGGCGATACATTATAATTTCGTACATCCCTTGTGGGATAAAGTGAGTTTGATTAATGCGAACGAAGTAAGTTTTGCACGGGATTTTGTAGGAGCAAGTGAACTGTCCGTGACAAAGTCTGATCTAGAAACTTCGTAGAGAATTGTAATGGTAAATCGGGGTGCTAAGTTTAATCAGTTCAGATCCAGACGCGTTAAGCGTAAGATAAGAAATATGGGTTCTCTCCATAGTGTTTTAAAGATACAAAGAAGTTAGACAAGAGAGACAGTGTTACCATGTTTGAAGAAAATGTTCATCTTCTCAAGATGGCCAGGCGACCAGGTATGTCGATTCTCGACAATTACATAAACAGTTTAGAATAATGAGAAGAATAATATGCCGTAGCTAGCCAATGAGAAGTGTAAAATAATAGACATTTGGTAGAAATAGTCACCCCTGGCGGTTAGGCCAGTCTTTACCAAGATAGACCAAGTTATCAAACTAGGACTCGAATGTTAGGAAGATAGAAGTACGACAGAGTCAGCCAATAGCAGAAGTAAGAACAGCGAGTACTGAGAAAATTGTTATGACAGAAGTTTTAAAATGACAACAGTGGTTCTCAAACCATAACCACTTAGACTACCAGAGTCAGTAGACAAATACATAAACAGTGACAGTGCTTAAGAGAACATAAAGAGAATGTGTAAGGACGATGTTTTAGAATTTGCATCATGAAATAAACTCTTACTGTACAAAAGTTACAAGCCTCATGTGGAAGGTTGGGCATTACATCTCATTCCAACTGTTGCTGAATTTCATATGTAAATGAACCTCGTATTATGTTCACTGTTGTCGGCGTGAAGTATGTTTACCAGATATTGAAACCATCTGTCTGTCATAAGCTATTATAATCGTCAAAGTGTCATTAGAAGTAACTTATTATCATCACCCAACTGCTTACTGTCTGGGGCAGTGATAGGAACCCACTATACTCACCATCATCACAAGCCATCAGCACGCACGGCAACAATTCTAACGTTTGTGCAATAATTATAATGTTTTTATTTTTCGAGTCCGTCCAACTAACACCTTAGCTAGCGGCAAGAGAAGCATAGGAAGAGGTTTTTGGCAGTTAATTCCATATTAATCTTTACTTTACCTCTGAAACAGTTTTGACGAAATATTCCCCACCGACTACTAGTTGTGTAGTAACATTCATAAGAACCACAATCACAAGACTCCCAAGAGATGAAGAGACGCAATTCCATTACATCACCGTAAGGGAACACCATGGACAAGCATGAATGATATATACCCTAATATAACCCAGCTTAAAGTTAGACGGTGGTATCAAACCGTAAACCATCCAACAAGTCGCGTCATTCATTCATTCCAGTTGGCGGTTTTCAATGCTTCGTGTTTTTCACTTTCATAACTTTGAAAAGATACTTTACACCCTCGGGGCCATTTCTGTGGCATTTAAACGCCCAAAATAAACCAGGAATTGAGATGTACTGTGATCACACACATCTTCAGGCGGTTGCAGACAGCCTGATTTGTGTCGGGCCTTGTTAACTAAACCGCCACATTTCAAGCACTCAGTATTTCAGCCCACAAAAACTTGAATATGTACATCTACTTGGAACACATTAGTGTTGCACAATTTTAGAAACGGTTTCTTGTCTGCAAAAGTCTTCTATGGAATATGGAATATATATATATATATATATATATATATATATATATATATATATATATATATATATATATATATATATATATATATATATATATATATATATATATATATATATATATATATATATATATCCGCTTATTTCTTCTATACTGTTAAAAAAAAAGAAACGCAACTTTTTTGGTGTTACTTTTATAAAAGATATTCGCTGATTGGACATCAGTCAACCTATCAACTGTATCCATCTAGTCATTAACTTCTCGTGGTTACCTGAATTGTACTCACCTCATGATTCGTGAGGTCATGAAAGAGGTCAAGGTCAAAACAACATTTTTGACAATAACTCGTGACAGGTTCATGAGAATCCCGTGAAACTTACTGAACACAAAACTCTCTGACCATATTATTGAATGCCTATAAAAGATTGACGCTCCACGAATAAATTCTGATGAGAATTCAATGCGCAAGTATGGCTCATCTCACTACAGAACAACGACTCATCATCATTGGACGTTTACAGACTGGACAGTCACAAAGTGTAGTGGCCAGACAATTTAATGTGGTTAGAAGCACCATTAGCCGCCTTTGGAGGCGATTTCAAGAAACTGGCTCAGTGGTAGACCGGGCGCGCAGTGGAAGACCCAGAGTCACAACTCCTGCCGAAGACCGCTTCATACGGCTGCGTCACCTCAGGAATGGACTTGCATCTGCGTCCTCCACAGTCCAGTCAATGTCAGCAGCTCGTCGAATTTCAGATCAAACGGTCAGGAACCGGCTGCACGACTCTGGTCTTTGGGCTAGAAGACCCTGCAGAGATCCTGTTCTTACGGATAGGCATCGCCAGAACCGACTGCAGTGGGCGAACCAGCATCGTCAATGGACCGTTGGGAATGACTGGAGACGAGTTTGGTTTAGTGATGAATCATTTTTTGTGCTCCAGCGACACGATAGACGGAGAAGAGTTTACCACAGAGTCCATGAGCGCTACGCCCAGAACAGCGTTGATGAGGCTCCCCCACATGGTGGTGGAGGGTTACTGATGTGGGGGGCGATCAACTTCATGGGAAGAAGTGACCTGGTGCAAATTGAAGGACGCCTGAATGCCCAACGATACGTCGCTGAAATTCTTCGACCTCACGTCCTTCCACTTCTGGCTGCACGAGGGTCGAATTTTCAGCAGGATAACGCTCGACCTCATGTGGCACAACTCACCACCCAGTTCCTTGCTGACAACAACGTCCAGACCATTCCGTGGCCAGCCATGTCATCAGACATGAACCCCATAGAACACTTATGGGATGAACTCGACAGACGACTCCGCCAGCGAGACGTGGCTCCAGCCAATCTCCGACAGTTGTCTCTTGCACTGCGGGAAGAGTGGGCAGCCATCCCACAACAACAGATCCAACGGCTAATCGGATCCATGTCAAGAAGATGTCGTTCTCTGATAGAGGCCAGAGGAGGCCATACACCTTACTGAAACGGAGGCCTCAGTCGCAAAGAATAAAAGTCCAAACCAAATTTAATGAACATCATTTCATTGTTAAAGTCTGAAAGTTTCTTCATGCCAAGATTGAAACATTAATTCCGTAAAATAAAATTTTTCTACAAGTTTGAAATTTGGTGTCCATTACCACTGCAATAATGTTGCGTTTCTTTTTTTGAACAGTATATAATTGACTCGTGTTTCTTGTCAGGCTGGGCATTGCCATAATGACCGTTATATTCAGCTCCCGCGTGGATTCATGTCTGATTTTTTAATTAAATGCATATAATATTAAAGATGTTCGTTGGTTAATTTGCTTTGTCCGTTGTTATTGAGAGTTCTGTTTTATTCTTATATTTGACTTGGTTACGTGCTTAATTATGGTTAGTCAAGATTGTGAAGGTAGTAATGACGTGTAACATTGAAGGACACTTGAAGTACATCTCAACGGTGGCATTACAACGAACTTGATCGACTGAAGAAGGCTTTCTCAGGCTACTGACATCTCATTTTAATAACATATTTTCACATAACATTTTGTATGGAATTACACAGCATAGTTCATGCACATTAGAAGTCACTGCTATTGGAATTTATTCACAGAATCTAGGAATTACTTCAGACCTAGTTCTTCGGTACTTTTAGTGACTATAATACTGTCCACAGTTAGTTCTTCTTCGAAGCTTTAGAGTAGATTGTCTAAACTATATCTATATATTTCATTGCTACGATATGCTTTACATTTTTATCTTTCGTATGAAGAAAGTTATTCATTTGGCTTCACACGCTATAACATCTGCCAGCTTTAAAGTCGTTACGTATTTCAACTTGGACGGCAACGTCGTTATAAATGCCTCTATTATTAGAGCGTACGCTAGGCAGGTATGTTCATATATATCACCTTATCGTGAATTTGATTGTATTTATATTTGAACACTGTGAACATGGCTTTCCATAGCCTTCTTAAACTTAGTCTATAATGACACTTTGTAAAGTGGATTTACCACACAATTATGAACACATCCGTCAAGCCCGAAGGCTACACAAAGAATCTCGTTTGGTAACTGTGGTAAAGTGGGATGTTATAAATATTTATAGGGGACTTAGTGTACTGACTGAGATCAGCTGTGAAGGTATCTGTATTTAATAGGTGTAGTGTTTTACAGATAACCTTACTTGCTACCACATTATACCTCAGTCAGAATTATTCTGGAATAGTGTGATGACTACGTTCTATGTCTAGGGTTATGTAAATGATGAAGTGTAAGTCACAACAACAACAGACAGATAAACAATTTAATTTATTCCACCACACTTGACAACACTGTGACACTCACACACATTTAACACTCTATAAGACTATCTTAAATGAGTCACTGGTAAAGTTTCAAATATTTATGTATTAATTACTTTCACTACTATATATATATATCCTGATTCAACTACAAAGTGAACCAGGAATCACAATCAATTGTACTCACAATTTATATGTACAGAATTTATAAATATGAATCTTGTAGTGACATATTTTATTAATATTATCCTATGTGTGTCAGTTGTGTAGTAGTACTATGAGGTAATACTGGTTTTGTTTTTTCAAGCTATGTTATTATTTGTCATCATGACTTCAAGTGTTTGTTTATCTGGGAAATAGTATGGGGGAAAAGTTCACAGTTCCTGTCAATTTAAACAAGGTATTGTCCCTCTTTTTTTTTTTACTAAAATATCAATTTTTGAGGGGACACATAATGTTGAGCTCCACTGGCCACAGAGGCTTAACTTTCGTGATGGCGGCAGGAAAAGACTCCTCTGCTCGATTGCTCCCCTGTGTTATGGAGACACCTCACTAGTCGCTATCTGGACCCAGGAGTATGCTGTCAGCCTCCAGATTCAGCAAAGCTCAGACCAGGTGCTGCTCAATAACTTTAGGACCACAGTCCCACAATTCATGGAAATAATACAGAATTACGTTGACTGGCAATGAATAGGCACAAAATCCGACCTGCCACTGTCTCAGGCTTTTATTTAGAAAAATATAAGCTGAATCTCAACGCACTGTTGCTTTAGAAAGTTTATTTGAAAATGTGGTGCTGACCTGACGCTCCTAATTGCCTATATTGGCGGGTCTAACCAATCGAGCCATGTTTACACAGTTTTTCAAAAAAAAAAAGTACTCCTACTCACGTTTCCCTAACAACAAAGAATTAGTATTTATAGCCCGACTAATCGTGTTTAGCCTTACATTTACTTCTATCCAATCAAATAGGATTTAACATGGGGACCTATTTCCCGTACAATGGTGGTGTCAAAATCTGCCACTGAGCGATTCTGATTTTGGTGTTGTCTGACACCCTCACTATTTCTTTTGGCTATAATTTGTTAATTCCTAGACTGTTTGCGTAACGTTTAACATATTCTTTGTCAGCAAGTCCTAAGGAACCCAAATATGTAAATTTAATGGGGCTAAGGGGCTGCGTTCAAAATATGCATTTTCTTCTAGGATAGTCGTGCTGTTGCCACCTCCTCACTTCCAAACTTTATGGTGTCTGCTGTACTGTCATACTAATGTCAGGATTTCAGACATAAAACAGTAGAATGTCATGTTTCCTAATAAGCGTTTTGTAAGTTTTTAAAACCTAACTCTCGTATGGGTAGTGTTTTTTATCACTGTCGATTTGAAAAAAGCTAGTGCTTGTGGCCTTACACGCGTGATGACTTTAATTGTATAGCGAGACGCGTGTTTAGTGTTGTATGCGTCCCGGCTTTCAGCCCTCCCTTCTCTCTATCCTAATTCCATCTGTCTTTCGTTTATGGTAACTTAGAGTATAAAATGACATGAATGGAATATTAAATATAGGTCAGCTTGCGTATCTCAAGGTTTTTCTTGGAAAGGCCGTACACGTTTTATTGAGTTGTGGAAACGCGTGTATGCTGCAGTAGGCTTTTACTATCAACTTGGAACGTTATAATTTGCAGACGAATTAGAAAACAAGGGGGATTTCGAGTACAGTCATTGTGACAGCACTGTTCTTTACCATTCTTCTTTCCTTTTATTGAAGTTATTTGTTAGGCTTTACATTTACTTTTTAATTTATATATGTGGATTAGAATTTCACACGACAAATTCTCCCCACTTGAAACAGACGTTATATGTCAGTCTATAATTCTATATACACATATAGAAATTTATTATTATTCCTGGGGTTTAGGGTGATTCTCATCACACGGATGGCGGCTTAAAAAATCCGCTCCCAGATTTGTTTTTCCACTTATATACTCTATGCTAAACTCATATGGCTGCATCAGTAATGACCAACGGAGTAATCTAGAATGTCCATGTCTAGCCTGCGCTAGAAACGACAAAGGTTTGTGATCCGTTTGCAACTTAAATGCCTTCCCATACAGATAAATATTGAATTTCTTTATCGCCCATATTACTGCAAGACATTCCCTTTCGCTAGTTGAGTAATTGGTTTCAGCTTTATTCAACTTTCTGCTAGCATATGCCACTGGGCTTAATTCCCCATCCAATGCATCTGATCTCTGTAGCAGAGTCACACCTAACCCAATATTACTGGCATCCGTCCTTACTATGAATTCTTGACTTAAGTCAGGTAATTTCAAAATAGGTTTACTTGTGAGCTTTTCCTTCAATTCTTGGTAAGCCATTTCACATTGGGGTGTCCATGTAATTCGATCTGGATTTCCCTTACGTGTCAAATCAGTTAACGGTGCACATATGGAATTAAAGTTTTTGATATACTTTTGGTAGAAACCACATAATGAGACAAAGGATCTCACGTCTTTCTTGGTTTGTGGTTTTGGGGCTTTCTTTAGTTTCTCTAAATTCTTTGGGTCAGGGGTCATGTTTCCCTGATAAACTGTGTGTCCCAAGAATTCCAATTCTTTACATCCAACGCCACATTTGGTTGGTCGGGCTGTTAAATTCGCTTCCCTAAGTCGATTAAACAGCATGTTCAGAGAGTCAATGTGTTCCTCAAATGTTTCTGTTGCTATAAGGATATCATCCATGAAATTTGTGATACATGGATTATTCAGAGGGTCCAATAATTTTCTCATCATTCTAGAGAAGACACTAGGTGCATTCTTCAATCCAAATGGCAATCTGTTAAACTCATAGTGTCCCTCTGAGGTACTAAAAGCTAGGTATGGTCTAACCTCAGGCTTTACTGGAATCTGATAGTATCCTTTACTCAGGTCCACTTTTGAGAAATATTTAGCTTTATTTAGCCTGGCAAACAACTGATTTGTATCCGGCAATGGATCCACCTGTCCTTCTGTAATAGCATTCAGTCTCCTGTAATCTATACAGAGTCTATGTTCTCCAGAGGGTTTCCTTAAAAGTACAACACCGGAACTATACGAAGATTCACTGTGTGAAATAATTCCTTCCTTCAACAAATAGTCTATCTCTTCCTTCAAAGCTTTCTCCTTACCAAAAGGAATCGAATAGGGTTTCATACAGACAGGTGTGGGGTCTATCAGTTTCATATCATATTCCAATAGGTTTGTATGCCCTGGTCGGTCTGTTAACACCTCTGTATGAGTATCTAGAACCTATTGTACTCTCTTCTTTTGCTCTTTCGTTAAATGTGTACTGATTTTCACCTGTGCCGCTGTCTCACAGGGGTGTAATGGATATTCAAATGATGAAAGTGGTTCCTTTTTCATCTCCATGGCGATGGACAAGGTCAACAAGTGTGTCTCTTCCAGATGTTCTCTTTCCAAATATTTCTTCAGGAGATTCACATGATAGATTTTTTCTTTCCCCTTCTTATCTATCTTATAATTGGTTCTAGACACCTTCTCTAGAACTGTATATGGACCTTGCCATCCAATTTGTAACTTATTCTGGCTACCGGGTAGAAGAAGCAGTACCTTCTCTCCCACAGCCAAATCTCTGTCTTTAGCTTTCCGGTTATAATAGGCAGCATGTTTCTTCCTGGCTTGTTTCAAATTTTCATTGGCAAGTTTCCAGCCAGTTTTTAAACGAGTGGTCAGCTCATTCACATATTGGTATGAGGATGTAATATTTTCCTCTGCCTTTTCATCAGTCCACGTTCTTAACAGAGCTTCGAGTGGACCTTTTATTGGCCTTCCAAATAATAATGTTGCCGGGGCCATTCCGGTTGAACTATGGGGTACCTCCCGATAAGCAAAGAGGGCGGCGTGAAGGTACTGATCCCATGTATCTGGTTTTTCGTGTGCCAACTTTCTCAGGATCGACATCAACATGCCATTAAATCTTTCCACTTGGCCGTTCCCTTGTGGGTGGTACACACTACAATGGAAGTGTTTGGCCTGGAAGATCCTGAAAACTTCTTCTGTTAGTTTCCCCTTGAACTGAGAGCCATTATCAGTCAAGATTTGATTGGGAAAGCCTAACCTTGTGAAAATTGTGAGCAATGCCTCTGCCACATGTTTAGAATCAATCGATGACAGGGCTACCGCCTCTCCCCACATAGAACAAGTGTCCACCAGAGTCAGAATGTAGCTGTTCCTTCTCTTGGTTCGGGTGAGAGGTCCCACAAGATCCACGGCAACTCTCTCAAAGGGTGTTCCCACTATGGGCATTTCCCCCAGAGTTGCTGGTGCAGTCCAATGTTTAGGTGCTACTCGTTGGCACTCTGGACAGGATTTTACATATCGTTTGATATCTTCGGTTATCCCTGGCCAGAAATAGTGACAAGCTATACGCTGTCCTGTTGCGCTGATCCCCATATGACCACTGAAGGAAATCGCATGCCCTAGTTCCAACACTTTAGTCCTATATGAAGTGGGAAGAACCAGCTGTCCGTGACCATTGAATTCAGATCCAGCCTTCCTATAAATCAGTTTGTTCTTCATATAAAATTCTCCCTTGCCTGGAGGTGTATGAGATTTGGGCAATTTCTTGAAATACGGCTTGAGTGTTTTGTCCTCCGCCTGTGCCTTCCTCATCTCATCTGGTTGAGTATTTATTGGATTATCCTCCTCCTTTTTAGACTGTGATCTGGTCTGCACTGTTGCCAATATCACAGGTCTCTTGCGATTCCCCAAGAAGACATATCTACTCCCCAATATCAGAGGGTAGATTGGCTCATTTATCACTGCTGCTTTTATGATTCCTTCCACATATCGCGTTTTCACCTTTATCCGGGCGACGGGAAGTGTCATGGTAGCTACATCCTTGGTTGCAGTTTGAATCTCCACTGTTTCTGTGGTGTATTGATCTGCCTGCACCAGGTGAGAACTCACAACGGAATCGTAATCTAAACCGGTATCATATAAACACCTTATAGTGACACCATTACAGATGACATCTTCACACACTGGGGGGTGGTATGGTTCCTGTAGTTCTGCAGGTTTGACCTTTTTTTCCTTTTTCCCAGATGTCATAGCAGCACAATGAGGAGGTTTCCTTCTACAATGGTCAGTGTCATGATTGTTCATCTTACAATTTTTACACCACCTTTTCCCTTGGTTGAAAGATTTTCTTTCATCATATTTCCTTTCATCGAATTGTGGGGTTTTATTTTTATTGTCATACCGTGGCCTATCAAATTGGTGCTTACCTTTGTTTTGATCTCTAGGATCAAATTTATTAAAGTTCTGTGGTGCCCTAAAATTTTCTACCTGTTTCTTTTTATTACCTGATACCTCTGCCTGAGCCGCTTGATACCTTTCTGCAACATTTAGCAACTCACCCAGCCTCTCTGCACCTTGTTCCATGAGAAACTTTCTCAGGTCTGGAGCCATGGACTCTCTTAATTGTTCTATAAGGACCATTTCCTTAAGATCTTGGGTTTTCCCCAGAGAAGTCCATTTCTCCAAGTATGTCTCTAACCGTGCAGAGAACTGGTGATAGGTTTCACCTGACAGTAGTTTAGCATTCCTAAATTTTTTCCTATAAAATTCTGCGTTCTTTTCATATCTTAACAAAAGAGCCTGCTTTAGCATGTCATAATTTTCCTGATCACCTCTGTTCATTTTGGCAAAAACTTCATAAGCTGCCCCACGAAGCCCTTGAGATAACTTTAAGCTCCACCTTTCTCTCTCTAACCCATATGTGGTAGCTAATAGTTCATATCTATTTAGATAGCTCTCAATATCATCGTCTTTCTCAACAAAATCATCTAAATAAAAATTCATAGCTGAGGTTGAGGCTCCCTGGCTAGCAGTGGCATCAGAGGTAAAGGGACTGGCACCATTTTCAGGAGCATGGCCTTGAAACTCAAACTCCCTTAGTCGTAACTCGTGCTCCCTTTGTAATCTCTTCTCCTCCTTTTCTGCTTCCCTCTCTGCAGCTAATCTCTTTTCTTCTCTTTCTGCAGCCTGTCTTCTTTCCTCGGCTTCCAATGCTTTAGCCTCTTTGTCAGCCTCAATCTGCAACCTCTTAGCCTCAGCCTCTAACTTTCTTTCGGCCTCTTTTTCTAATCTTCTTTCTTCCCGTTCAATATATTTGTCACATTCAGCAGTGACATAAGCAATCATAATTTGCCCGTCCATTCCTAACTCTTTTGCAGTCTGTACAGCAGCAGATCGAAATTTGGCCAGGTCCGCCATTTTCTAACAGGTAAATTTATATAATGTCTAACTAAACAATACAATCTGATATTACTTATCCAAAGACACCACAGGCACTGAGAGCTCAACGTTATTTATTTTCACCCAAGGATACCTTTTTAATTTCTATTATTCCCTGAAGTGAATTACCCCCAATATTTTTAATAGGTAAAGATTCTAAATCCCGGGAGCGAGACCCCAATATATGTGGTAAAGTGGGATGTATTTATTTATAGGGGACTTAGTGTACTGACTGAGATCAGCTGTGAAGGTATCTGTATTTAATAGGTGTAGTGTTTTACAGATAACCTTACTTGCTACCACATTATACCTCAGTCAGAATTATTCTGGAATAGTGTGATGACTACGTTCTATGTCTAGGGTTATGTAAATGATGAAGTGTAAGTCACAACAACAACAGACAGATAAACAATTTAATTTATTCCACCACACTTGACAACACTGTGACACTCACACACATTTAACACTCTATAAGACTATCTTAAATGAGTCACTGGTAAAGTTTCAAATATTTATGTATTAATTACTTTCACTACTATATATATATATATATCCTGATTCAACTACAAAGTGAACCAGGAATCACAATCAATTGTACTCACAATTTATATGTACAGAATTTATAAATATGAATCTTGTAGTGACATATTTTATTAATATTATCCTATGTGTGTCAGTTGTGTAGTAGTACTATGAGGTAATACTGGTTTTGTTTTTTCAAGCTATGTTATTATTTGTCATCATGACTTCAAGTGTTTGTTTATCTGGGAAATAGTATGGGGGAAAAGTTCACAGTTCCTGTCAATTTAAACAAGGTATTGTCCCTCTTTTTTTTTACTAAAATGTCAATTTTTGAAGGGACACATAATGTTGAGCTCCACTGGCCACAGAGGCTTAACTTTCGTGATGGCGGCAGGAAAAGACTCCTCTGCTCGATTGCTCCCCTGTGTTATGGAGACACCTCACTAGTCGCTATCTGGACCCAGGAGTATGATGTCAGCCTCCAGATTCAGCAAAGCTCAGACCAGGTGCTGCTCAATAACTTTAGGACCACAGTCCCACAATTCATGGAAATAATACAGAATTACGTTGACTGGCAATGAATAGGCACAAAATCCGACCTGCCACTGTCTCAGGCTTTTATTTAGAAAAATATAAGCTGAATCTCAACGCACTGTTGCTTTAGAAAGTTTATTTGAAAATGTGGTGCTGACCTGACGCTCCTAATTGCCTATATTGGCGGGTCTAACCAATCGAGCCATGTTTACACAGTTTTTCAAAAAAAAAGTACTCATACTCACGTTTCCCTAACAACAAAGAATTAGTATTTATAGCCCGACTAATCGTGTTTAGCCTTACATTTACTTCTATCCAATCAAATAGGATTTAACATGGGGACCTATTTCCCGTACAATGGTGGTGTCAAAATCTGCCACTGAGCGATTCTGATTTTGGTGTTGTCTGACACCCTCACTATTTCTTTTGGCTATAATTTGTTAATTCGTCTACTGTACTGTCATACTAATGTCAGGATTTCAGACATAAAACAGTAGAATGTCATGTTTCCTAATAAGCGTTTTGTAAGTTTTTAAAACCTAACTCTCGTATGGGTAGTGTTTTTTATCACTGTCGATTTGAAAAGCTAGTGCTTGTGGCCTTACACGCGTGATGACTTTAATTGTATAGCGAGACGCGTGTTTAGTGTTGTATGCGTCCCGGCTTTCAGCCCTCCCTTCTCTCTATCCTAATTCCATCTGTCTTTCGTTTATGGTAACTTAGAGTATAAAATGACATGAATGGAATATTAAATATAGGTCAGCTTGCGTATCTCAAGGTTTTTCTTGGAAAGGCAGCACACGTTTTATTGAGTTGTGGAAACGCGTGTATGCTGCAGTAGGCTTTTACTATCAACTTGGAACGTTATAATTTGCAGACGAATTAGAAAACAAGGGGGATTTCGAGTACAGTCATTGTGACAGCACTGTTCTTTACCATTCTTCTTTCCTTTTATTGAAGTTATTTGTTAGGCTTTACATTTACTTTTTAATTTATATATGTGGATTAGAATTTCACACGACAGTAACTATGCGTTCTACGTAACATTGTATAGTATTCGCTCTTCGTAATATTGTATCAGTGAGGGGAGCTCCATGGTACAACAATCATCGCGACTAGAATAAACCTTTCAAGACAATTTCCCACCATGGAACGACCCTCAACAACATATATATATATATATATATATATATATATATATATATGTATATATATATATATATATATATATATATATATATATATATATATATATATATATATATATATATATATATATATATATATATATATATATATATATACATACTGTTCAAAAAAAGAAACGCATAGCTACTGAAGGCACACACATAGCCATAATTTTGACATTGAATAACTTTTTTAATTTAATGAGTTAATTGTTCAAATTGCACACAAGAATACTTTAGGGTTCAACCAATCAATTGACAGTTGTTTTGTATCTGGGTCACGAGAGTTTTTTGGCGTACGGGCTTTCCCGTTAGTATGGTGTGTTGCCTCCTCTTGCATCGATCAGCGACTGTCATCTCCTGGGCATGGATGCGATCAGACGTCTGATGTAGGCCTGTGGACAGTGGCGGATCTACTATGAAACTAATGAAGCTTAAGCTTCAGGGCCCCTAATACCGGAGGGGCCCCCAAAAGCGATTTTAGTCCACATTGCTTAAAAATTTTGGGTCTTCTGTATGAGAATGGGTTTTTAAACAATAATAACATTAATAATATAATGTAATTCAATACAAAATAATAGTTAAAATAAAAATTAAAAGGTTATTAAAGTATCATGTAGGCTAGCTGTAAACGAAAAAACGCTTTCTCAGAAAGTTGACCTACATTTTTTTTTCCTTTCAAAGCATGCGACAATAGTCGCACGACTCAAGTTGATTAATTTTTTGTTGTATATATTTTAACAATCCCAAAGTTTGAGAGTCAGTAGCACAGATGTTGTAAAGGTGGAGTGTCGCGGTAAGTTGGCTGTTCTGCTGTGGCTAATGTAATTTTTTCCCCTTTTTAACGGAGGTCAAGACCCTAGAGGAATAACAATGAGTTCACGAAAGTACTTAAGTGGAAACCAAAAACGCAAACTCAAGGAAAAGCGATCTGATGAAATCTCTAAATGTCAAAAACTAACAAACTATTTGGCAATGTCAAGTTTGTCAACACCTACAGTTGAAACAAGCCAAGCAAACTCCATTGAAGCCACCGATAGTGCACAAACTGCTGGTGCTCATTCCAGCAATAGTCAACCCACTGTTGACGCTTTTGATACAGATGACGATCACAGTGGTCAACGTGAATGTACCGCGGAACAAGCAGAGACTGAGCAGAAACTTGAAACAGGAAGCAAATTCAGGGATTTCAAAGAATACAGTGACCTCGAAAATTGGCCCATAACAGTTGATAATGATTTCATACAGAATTGTTTAATGCAAGACATAGGATTTTTTTCAAAATAATAAACCAGATGATGTATATATCGAATCAAGCAGGGTTTACAAGGAGCAAAACAGAAGTTTCTGAAACAAATATTTTGAAAAAAAGATTGAAAAATGGCCAGACTGTGATGAGATCCTGGTTAGTTTACTCAAAGAGCGAAGGCTGTATATACTGTTTTGTTTGCAAACTGTTTTCTAAATGCCAAACATCACTTACAACAGGTAGGTTTTCTGACTGGATGAATGTACTCAGACCTCTGAAGAATCATGAAGACAGCATGGAACATGAGAGGGCGATGTTGTGTTGGATAACAAGAAAGTCATTTTAAAATTCTGTGGATCAGCAGCTTGAAGAACAGGTGACAAAAACCATTTTGAAGTACTGAAAAGAGTTGTAGCTGTTATAAAGTTTTTAAGTGAAAAATGTTTGGCATTTAGAGGTCATGAGGAGAAGTGGGGCTCACCAAATAATGGAAACTTCATGGGGGCCATTGAACTTATTGCAGAATTCGACCCATTTTTACATGAACATCTCGAGAAATGTAAAAATGAAAAAGTAAATGCTACTTACCTATCCAAAACCGTGTATGAAGAATTGATAGAAATGTTGGGAAAACATGTGCAAGATGAAATTGTGAATCAAATCAACAACCTAGACACCAAACACTACTCTATTGTTGTTGCCTGACCTGACACATGTTGACCAGCTGGTAATTGTGGTTCGATACCGGAGAAAGGGCTGCAAGCACTATTTAAAAACATTAACAGGTACGCAGACTATGTACCATGTGCAGCACATTCACTTAACCTTGTTGGAGAAAAGGCAGTGTCTACTGTACCAGAAGTTGTTGACTATTTTGGCATTTTGCAGGAGCTGTATGTTTTATTTTCTGGATCTCCACGAAGATGGGGGATTTTAAACAAACAGGACAACCTACATTTTTTTCTAAAGAGCTTACGTGTAACTAGATGGTCTGCACATTATGAAGCAGTCCGGGCAATCAAAATGGATATATGGGTATGTTACAAACTCTCAAACATATTTTTGAAGACTCAGAAGAGAAGCCTGAATGTAAAAGAGATGCAAAGAATTTATACAACAAGTTGGTACAGCTGAAATATGCTATTTTAACAGTCGTTTGGGAAGAAGTGTTGGAGCGTTTCAACAAAACAAGTAAGAAACTCCAAACCCCTGGTTTTGATGTATTTGAAGGTTATCTTCTGCTTTCATCTTTACTTTCGTTTGTTAAAGAACTCAGAAAAAATTCATCCGATATGATTGCACACTATGAATCAGAAGCAACATGTTTGTGTGAAGATATCACTTCAAGTTATTCTGATGCTTCCAAATGCATTGTTACAAGGACATTTTCAGATGGAACAAGTGGTATCGCTTCTTTGAGAGGAGCTGATAAATTTAGGATAGAAGTTCTATATCAACTCTATGACTGCTTGATAATCCAGATACGCAAAAGGATTGACCCATATGAGCAGATTGTGAAAAGGTTCAAGTTCCTCTAAGAATTGGTGAACAATTCTGAAATTGATGAGGACAGTATTAAACTTATAATATCGTATTACAAAGATGATATTGACCACAAATTAGTAAACGAGTGTTATCAGTTCAAAGAATATTTGCACCTTAGGAAATCCCAGAACACAGAAGAAAACACGCCATCTAAAATGCAATGCGCAGAAGTTCTTCAGCTCATTTGTGAGCAACACGTAACTGAAGTGTTCCCCAATATCTACTGCGCTTAAGCCGTATTTGACAATGCCCATCACGAACTGTGAAGCAGAAAGGAATTTTTCAAAGCTATCCTTTATAAAAAAAACAAATTTTGGTCTACCATGACTGAAGAGCGCTTAAATTCGTTATGCATATTGTCTCTAGAAACCTCTACACCTCACGGTAGAAGGGGAACGACTAAGTAAGTCAGTCTCTAGAAAATGACATTGTAAGGAAGCTCTCATATGACAAAACTGTACGTGAATATGTTGCTAGAAAAAACAGAAATAAGAGTATTTTGTAAAATGTGCTTCATGTAGTATGTTCTGGTAAGTTTAACTTTTCCTTCTGAGCACAAATCTCTTATGGATACACCTTGTCAGCCTTGTTTTTTAACAAATGTATTAAAATATTTTATATTTTCCTCATTGCTAATTTTCTTATCTTATAATTTTCTTATAATTTTCTTGGTATGTCTTCAACGAACTAATTCTGAATGATGGAGGCAATCATTAAAATAGTTAAGATTTAAAAAATCACATATACCAAGTTGGATAGTGGTTTAGTGATCAGAACATATGCCTTCCAAGCAAATGTTCTGCATTCAACTCCCAGCAGAGTTGTATCTTTGTTTGAAAATTCATTCATTTGTCTTCAGTTTTTATATGTGTGTTGTTGTGGATCTACTATAAAGCTTGAACTTCAGGTCCACCAAGTCCATTTATCTCTATAATACATTTCTTTCCCACCCTCACAATATATATTTTTTTTAAATAAAAGGGGCCCCTCCAAAAGTTCAAGCTTCAGGGCCCCCAAAATGTAGATCCGCCACTGCCTGTGGATGGCTGCCCACTCTTTCTGGAGTGCCTGGAACAGATCACGACGGTTGGCTGGAGCAACGTCTCGGCGACAAACACGTCTATGCAGCTCATCCCACAGGTGCTCAATCGGACTCATGTCTGGAGACAGGGATGGCCAGGGAAGGGTGAGAATGTTGTTGGCAGTCAGGAACTGCGTGGTCAACCGTGCACAATGGGGTCTGGCGTTGTCCTGTTGAAACACAGACCTTTGGGCAGCCAAAGGTGGAAGGACATGGGGTCGAAGAATTTCATTGACGTATCGTTGCGCATTCAAGCCTCCTTCAATGTGCACCAATTGACTCCTTCCGTTGTAACTGATCATTCCCCACACCATTGCACCTCCACCACCGTGCGGCGGAGCTTCATCAACGCAATTTTGGGCAAAACGTTCATTTCGCCTACGGTAGACCCTACGCCGTCTATCATGACGCTGCAACAAAAAGAAAGATTCGTCACTAAACCAGACACGTCTCCATTGATTGTCAGCTGCCCAGGGACGATGCTGGTTGGCCCAAAGAAGTCGATTTTGGCGATGGCGGCGCGTAAGGACAGGTCCTCGGTGAGGTCGTTGTGCCCAAAGTCCAGCGTCATGCAGTCTATTCCGGACAGTTTGATCATACACATGACGTCCTGCAGGCAATGACTGGGCAGTTGAGGAAGCTGTTGTTAACCTGTCTCTGAGGTGACGAAGCCGAATAAAGCGATCCACTGCTGCTGTTGTCACTCTGGGTCGTCCACTGCGATGCCGATCTTCAACTGAGCCAGTGGCTTGGAAGTCGACTGAACGAACGAACGAACGAACGAACGAACTTTATTTTCGAAGGGTAAAGAATTGGGCGCGCAGGCCCGTCTAACATTCTGCCCTTCCACTCTCATTAATCTTGCATGCTATATCCTTTCATTCCCACATGATGCTTTAAGCATTAATTTAAAGGCATGCAACATTATAAAGTTACCATAACAGCATTCATTTACAGTATGCAAGCATAATAATAAAAAAATGAGTAGGGTTGTTTTTTTTTTAAACAAACAAGCTAGTAAATGGGGGAAAAAAGTAATAATAAAATAAAATAAATAAAAAAATAAATAAATTCTGTATACCGACACTCACTCATGCGGTCAATCCGTCTACAATTAATCTGTATTTTTGGTATGCGGGTACATTCTCACGACTCGCATTTCTAAAGTACAGTATTATGTGGGTACATTCACACATACATTACATTATATAATAATATTTTAAAGTGAATATAATAATGATGGTACTCTGATGCACGTTTAGATGCCTGGCAACCTGACTTTGACTTTCGCCTGCTTGCAGTCGGCCAATAGCAATGTTCCTTAAATTCATCGATAGAGACGCCATAAATGTCTGCTTGAAAATGAACTGAATTTTTTGTGTGTAGCGTTATCCTTTTATAGGGTTTCAGATGCGTAGTCAGTGAATAGTGTTCACCCCAAATTTTGTTGCTTTCACGTGCGCGCAACATGAGCTGTGGTCAAAAATTGCGTCATAAACACTATTGACCACTGCGTTGTAACGATTACGAAAACGAACGCAATTCAGGTCAACACGTGCATTTAACACTGTAAGGAACATTTGAGGCTGGTTTTTATATACCCTAGCACCAAATTTTACTAACAAACTCATAAAAACGCGCCCTCGGATAGTTATGCGTTTCTTTTTTTGAACAATATATATATATATATATATATATATATATATATATATATATATATATATATATATATATATATATATATATATATATATATATATATATAATAAAAAAAAAAAATTTCTTATATATATATATATATATATATATATATATATATATATATATATATATATATATATATATATATATATATATATATATATATATATATATAATAGAAAAAAAAATTTTTAATTATAATTTTTTTTTTTTAATATCACTCTGTTTTCCAGGCCTTGTTTTCATTATCTTTTGCTTTTAACGCACTATCCACTTCCGCTTTCCGGTTTAGTGGCAGTCATCTTTGCTCCAACAAGTGACAACACCATAAGGGAGTATTTTTCTCTTATAACTGTAGTCTCATGTTCTCCACTTAATTCTCGTTTTTTCCCTCCTGTCTCTTGTTTGTCTGTCCCTGACGAAGTCCTTGTGGCCGCAACGTAGTATTTTCTTGTCTTTTCTCTGTGAAAGACGTATTACTATTTGTGTGTTAAAAAAAAAAAATGTTTTTCCATTCTACTGTTTTATTTTATGACGCTTAAGTGGGACGCCGTAGACATAGTCTTTGCTCATCAGAACTGAACCCCATGTATCGCACGGGCGCCTCACAAATGTTTTCAGCAAATTCTTTCACACTCATTGTTAAATATCCACACAAAGCGATCTGCTACCAAACCGCCTGCAGCAAGTTTCGAACCTGGTATATCTGGATTATGAAACTGCGTTCATATCCATTAGGCCACAGACGCCTATTGATATTGGATCAACTAATATGTATATTATGTCTTCTTTGATCGATACTTCATCTTTTCTATTGAGAAAACATAATTGTGTCAGTGCAGGGACCCTTGTCTGGTCACAAGTAGTGACTGAGATGTTTTATTTTAATTTGCTTTCGCTTCACCCCAGTAAAGCCTGATAAACTTTAACTTAATGTTGCTTCTGATTTTCGGCTTGGATTTTCGGACACGCTATCTCAAAATCTTATGTTAACACGAACTGATATTAGTAAAACTTCACGGCTAGGTTTTAGACTGCATAATTTATTATCAGTCATCAATCGTGAGTCCAGAAATCAAGCATTCATGTCGCAGTTCATAAAGCTGATGGACGTCCGGTCTAAAAGTGAGATTGAACCACCTGTTCGACTTTTAGTCATCTTTATTATAGATTCATACTATTCACAAGAGGTGCTATGCTGATAATAGTTCACGAATGTGTCCTTTAGTCCCTTTCTTGCCAGTTTCCTAGCTCTATAAAATAAAACTAGGTGATCGATATAGAACGGAACTCAGATATTTAGCGAGGTTCAGGAACCTCGGCATTTACCTTCCATCTACTTTTTGTATTCGCGAGCATTTCACGGCAAGTAGTTCAGTCATGAGTCATTCGCCTTGTTCACGCTAAATGGCAAATTGCGGCAATGTAGAACTCATTCAATGTTACTTTCAGCAAGACAGGGCCACATGCCACACATGATCAAGAGTTTCTTAGGTTATTTCCAGGAATCTATGGCACCACGGTGGCCCGACTTAACCTCTCATGACTTCTTGTTGCGTGCTTGCGTTAAGGAATGAGTCTTCTGTAACTAATCACTCAAAACGGTCAAGTGTTCTCTAACTAACCTCGCATAACTGTTGACTGTTCTGTAACTAACCCCGCACAACTGTCGCGTATTCTGTAACTAACCCTGCACAACTGTCGAGTGTTCTGTTACTAACCCCACACAACGATCGGATTTTCTGTAATAAAGCCCGCACAACTCACTAACTGTTAAAGAAAATTATGAATGAAACTAACAATAACCCGTCAACATTGACAGGTTATTATTTATAGTCTGCTGTTTCTGTTACATGTATTACAGACGGTACTATCACTACTGTGGTCATTTCATTGCAGGCAACCGTCATTAGATATTTGTAGTGAAAATTATATGGATGTATTAAATATGAAAACATGGAGTAACCTTACCTAAATGACATGTGGAGCAGTGATAACGATCTAATGGGCCGTAAATTGACTAAATAACTAACATTTCTTTTACGACAATATGTCTCGTAATTGTTCGTGCATCTTTTAAAATCTTGCCCTGGTCGACTTACTGCCTCTGAGAAGCCATGGTCGACTTACTGCCTCTGAGAACAACGTTTGAAGTTTGACGAAACTCCAGTTCATGTACTGTTTATCAATCGTGTTGTTGGCTTCTTTCCATAATCAAACTGTTTATGCACACCTTCATTTGCGCACTTTTTCTATTTTTGCGAGAGTACAAATAAGGGGAAACAATACAATTATTGTCTAACTTTCAACCACAGTTGCACCCACTTAGCTGTGGTTGAAATTTAATGTACTCTCCTGTCGTGGTTGAGCTAAAGTGTTAGAGTATTTGTCGAGTTAGATAATTGTAGTGAAACCGACAATGAGAGTGAACTGACAAAATTATAGATTACACATAGATATTGTGTAAATAGGGTGAACTTGAGACCAACCTGGAAGAGGATTCATTAAAGCTATCTCTCTTTCCAAGCCTCAACACACTTATATAGTCTAAGCACCACCCGCTCTCTTTCTTTTCTCTTGTCAAATAGAGACCATAGTAAGAGCTGAAATAATAATTATGGATGAAGGGTCGTGAACAGCGCGTGAATAAATGAGTAAAATTTATTAAAAGGTTCTTGAAGCAAGAAAATATATGAAAATAAGTATATCAGCACAACAACATAAGAAAAGGCATCAATATTCACAACAGTTAACAAATATCCAATTAAACACCCACGGACACACAAACCACCAACATAAACCCTGCTGTAGAACACCTGAGAAATAAATAAACAAAGTTCTCAATCCTTCCGCTTTTGGGGAACCACGATCAATCACTCCAGTTAATGTCTTTATATATAGATATCCTCCATAAGTGATGCAATACTATAACAAATCCACTGCACGTGCTATCCTTGCACCGTTGGTTACACCCTAATGACGAGATAGGCTGTAGATGACTCTGTCTATATTCGGCTGACCGCTAATTCGTGCGGAGTTTTGAATGACCAGAAACACACACAAGACGAGGCCAATTTAGGACAAACGGTCCACGGCGCTATTATCCAGCGCATGAGAAATTTAGGCCTCAGTACTTGATGTTAAATCCGGTTTAGCTGGCTTGACTTTAGTTGTGACTGAGTGCTCCGTTTAAGCACACAGTCTGGTGTTTTCAATTCTGCTGAAGACACTGCGCTGATAGATATGCTGGAAGCCACTATGCTCTGACTGGTGATCAAGAGGCGAGTAGGAAACCACTACTGCAAAATTCAATTTAAGATTTTGCTTTTGCTCTTTAAACACTGCATGAGCTTATTTCTCATTAGAGGGATGGGCGTTGACAAAGGGTTGTACTTCAGGTATGTGTGACAACTCGTGGTGCTAATTGCTTTCAGAAACCGTGAGATCGAAGAGAATGTGACGTTCTTCGCCTTACTGGAATCCTGCGATAGCAGTGGGGTATCCTGAAACTGAGACCCAAAAAGAACCAACCTTTACATCAAGCAAACAATAAAATTACAATAACGTTATAATAAACAGTTATGCCCCACTATGGGATGTATAATTATTTTAATCATTGCAATGATAGTCTCTTGCTGTCTTTATCCATGTGAGTCGCTCTCCTATTACTTCCACTCTATCAATTATCAGCATGCGCCCGCATAGGTTAATATATCTTGTACCTGTCTGCAAAATCTACTCCATCCTCTTCCAACTCAACATACGGGAAACCTAACCCTGTAGTTCCAGCTGAGTGGATATGTGATTCATCTTACACCATTACGTGAATTTACATAAAATAACAGCATTAGCCATTACATAATAAATGGTATGCGCCCCTTTGGGTTGATACTCAAAGAGGAACAAGTAATAACCTCCCCAAAATTGAATACATGGAAAATGCAATGTCATTGCTATAATAATACAGTTGTGACTTAAACATAAGGTATAAATATATCTCTGGCTTGTGGCTGCTTTCTGTGAAAGTTCTAAACTGGTGTCTAACTACACAAGTAGGCATATAATGATTCCACACCTATTAGAAGTTTCTCTCGGAAAGTAATAAGTGACTACCTCATTATAATTCTAGTGCTATAGCGCACGCACATCACTAGTCTGTTTTTTAAGTGAATAACTCACACTACTGACGTTTCCTTAAGTAAGGACAGCTTTTAGCCTACTCTTAACCCATGGTAAGCACTGAACGGACGATGAGGTTATTCGCCTAGTAAGTATCTGTTATCGTAGTTTACCATTAACCCATTGTAAACAATAACATCTAGGAGACACCTAACTGCTTAAGCGCCAGTTAACGAAGGCGGTAGACGGCGCTACATTATCACTGAATTAATTACCGGGGAGAAATTACCTAAAATAATTCAAGTCACACTACTATTAGTTATATATAAAGCTAACATGAATATACATATTATAAATATTACAAGAGATGTCAACTTACCCCGAGATGACGAGAATAGGCAACACAATCTAGTTTTGTTGTGCCCACATCTGCCTGTCTCATTTGGTCATCTACGGGCAGGAAAAATTTACAAGTGTGCTTGACTAAGTAAACCTATCTAGATTTATAGTCTACCAGAGACGCTAATTCGGCCATCTGGCATCGCGTGTTCCCACCGATGTTCGACGTATAACGTAATCAATAGTAAGACAAATGTGATTCTAGAGTTTACATCAAAGACAACCACCGCGAGAAAGTTTCATAGATAAGACGTAATATTATTCTAGCACTCACTGCGGCGTTCAAGGGCCACAACCACAAAGAACGAACGTGATTTTTTGTCTCCCCTTGAATCGGAGATAAAAGTGGGTACTCCGATCAAAAAAGGGCTGTCTCACCTTTTGCTGCCGCTAGCGGTCCGCTTCTTCAAAGAAACTATTTCTCGCTCGAGATCAATCGCTGTTACGATCTACCACTACTGGCCAAGTGTTGAATTTATAATGAAGGCCAGAACGAAATAAAACCGCGGGGTGGGGTCTGAGAGGGGAATAATGGGCCACGTAGGAAAAAAAATCGAGGAAACCAGAAACATTAAGAGGGTAAGAAAAATGGGACGTGTTGGTAAAATAAAATTTCGGTCAACCGTCGGAAAATAGAAAAAGTGCGAAAATGACGGTGTGCAAAATGTGACTGACCGACCGACCGAAGTATTATGGTATTGAATTAAATAAATTGAGCGCACGGTGCTGAGGAGCACTATCGACAAAATTAAACGCCACATCCAGATGTGCCCGGCGGAGGGCGGAGGATACTTCTAGTACATGATGTGATGTTGTCCAACGGGCAACAAGGTGTGTGTCCTATCAATGTTATCAAATTAAGTCGTTTGTTCAAGATCTGTAACTACATATTTGGATTTAGCTACGTATGAACACTCTGTCTTATGCAAATGCAAATTCTTAGCTTAGTTGTTTTCCCCCATCATTGTAAACAGCAGTTCAGATCTTAATTTTACGCATTCTCTGGCACTGAAGGGAAGCATCCTTTCTGAGACATTTACCTCAGCTTGAAAAAAACTTGCTAAATGGCTTGTGTGTAAGATAAGACTATGGGTTCAGCACGGGACAAACCCAACGTGAAGGCAACAGAACATGGACAAAGACAGATTCAAATCAAAGAAGCAATACATAATTTTTTGAACATTTCTCATGAGACACCTGAAAAGGCCTGTAAACATTGACTGTCCTGTGCATCCAAATTTTGTCAGGTTTACAATTTGATTTGAAAGTACATTCTAATTTAATTGAAAGTTCAAGTCTTGTTACTAATTTGTTCTACTGACATTCCAGACATTGTGCTCGGCATTTTATTGAAAACTCATTTCCCAGATGACGCCTAAAGACGTCTGGTATATTAAGTACATTTGGATTGTCATGAAGATATAAAAATGTTAACAACCCAAAGTGGCTTCTAGTTTTCATTTGTTACGCTGCTAAAATGGCTACTAGGTTTACTGCTATAACGAGTGAAAAATGAGACGATAATGATGATGATTACTACTGCGACTACTACTACTGCAGCTACAACTATTACAACTAATATGTCTTCTGCTGCTGTTGCTGCTGCTACCACCACTACTGCTGCTGCTACCACTACTACTGCTACCACTACTACTGCTGCTGCTACCACTACTACTGCTGCTGCTACCACTACTACTGCTGCTACCACTACCACTACTGCTGCTGATGTTACCACTACTGCTGCTGCTACCACTACTGCTGCTACCACTACTACTGCTGCTGCTACCACTACTATTACTACTGCTACCACTACTGCTGCTGCTGCTACCACCACTACTGATGCTACTACTGCTGCTGCTACCACCACTACTGCTGCTGATACCACTACCACTGCTACCACTACTACTGCTGCTGCTACCACTACTGCTGCTGCTACCACTACTGCTGCTGCTGCTACCACTACTACTGCTGCTGCTACTACTGCTGCTGGTACCATCACTACTACTGCTGCTACCACTACTACTGCTACCACTACTACTGCTGCTGCTACCATTACTACTACTGCTGCTACCACTACTACTGTTGCTGCTACCACAACTACAGCTGCTACCGCCACTACTGCTGCTGCTACCACTACTACTGCTACCACTACTACTGCTGCTGACACCACAAATAGTGGTGTTGCTACCACCAATAATACTGCTGTAACCACTACTATTACTGCTGCTACCACTATTGCTTCTTCTGCTACCACTACTGATGCTGCTGCTACCACTACTACTACTGCTGCTGCTACCACCACTACTACTGCTGCTACCACTAGTACTGCTACCACTACTACTGCTGCTGACACCACAAATAGTGCTGTTGCTACCTCCAATAATACTGCTGCAACCACTACTATTACTGCTGCTACCACTATTGCTTCTTCTGCTACCACTACTGATGCTGCTGCTACCACTACTACTACTGCTGCTTCTACCACCACCACCACTGCTGCTGCTGCTACCACCACTACTACTGCTGCTGCTACCACCACTGCTGCTGCTGCTACCACTACTACTACTGCTGCTACCACTACTACTGCTGCTACTACTACTACTACCACTACTACTGCTGCTACTGCAACCACCACTACTACTGCTGCTACTACTGCTGCTGCTACCACCACCACCACTACTACTACTACTACTACTACTACTACTACTACTACTACTACTACTACTGCTGCTGCTGCTGCTGCTGCTGCTGCTACCACCACTGCTGCTGCCCCTACTACTACTACTGCTGCTACCACCACTACTGCTGCTGCTACCAACAATACTACTGCTGCTGCTACCACCACTGCTGCTGCTGCTACCACTACTACTGCTACCACTAATACTGCTGCTGCTACCACTACTACTGCTGCTGCTACCACTACTGCTGCTGCTACCACTACTACTACTGCTACCACTACTGCTGCTGCTACTGCTACCACTACTACTACTGCTGCTGCTGCTGCTACCACCACTGCTGCTGCTGCTACCATCACTACTGCTGCTGCTACCACTACTACTGCTGCTGCTACCACTACTACTACTGCTGCTGCTACCACCACCACTACTACTGCTGCTACCACTACTACTGCTGCTACTACTGCTGCTGCTACCACCACTACTACTGCTGCTACAACAACTGCTGCTGCTACCACTACTACTGCTGCTGCTACCACTACTGCTGCTGCTGCTACCACTACTGCTGCTGCTGCTACCACTACTACTGCTGCTGCTACTACTACTGCTGCTGCTGCTACCACTACTGCTGCTGCTGCCACTACTACTACTGCTGCTACCACTACTACTGATGCTGCTACCACTACTACTACTGCTGCTACCACTACTACTGCTGCCACTACTACTGCTACCACTACTACTACTGCTGATGCTGCTACCACTACTACTACTGCTGCTACCACTACTACTACTACTACTACTACTGCTGCTACCACTACTACTGCTGCTGCTGCTACCACTGCTGCTGCTGCTACCACCACTGCTGCTGCTGCTACCACTACTACTGCTGCTACCACCACTACTGCTGCTGCTACCACTACTACTGCTACCACTACTACTGCTGCTGACACCACAAATAGTGATGTTGCTACCACCAATAATACTGCTGCTACCACTACTATTACTGCTGCTAGCACTATTGCTTCTTCTGCTACCACTACTGATGCTGCTGCTACCACGACTACTATTACTACTTCTACTACTATTTCTACTGCTGCTGCTGCTAATACTATACTGCTGCTGTTAACACTTCTGATGTTGATGCTACTACCACTACTGCTACCACTACTTTTACCACTGACAAATAGGTTGTTATGTGTCCATCAAGATTCTAGCTTGGCTTGCGTCTGCCTATCGCTAATAATCTAACATAGCTGTGTTTCGCCGGCACAAGTACTATATACAGTAATAGCGCCCACATGCATGCCATGCTCCAAAAGCGAAATCATCATACCTACAACATCTCATACCTTCTCTACAGATTTAACAACAGTACAACATCGCAAACGTCGGCGGTTCATTACATCTTCCTTCTAGAAGCTCTGTTAAAAAATAAAAGAACACACACACACACACACACACTCACACACACACACACACACAAACACATAAGACTTGTGGCTCGTTGAATGTGCTGCCGAGATCCGGTTATATAAAAGACAATACTTCTGTCATGCCAAGAAAAAACATATTTATTCTGTCACACTCAACTAAGGTTGCTTGACTGTTTTTCATCCTGTTTTGAAATCTGAGCTCTCGTCTTCTGTACCCAGTAGGATATTTATCCTAGTTTTATAGCACTAATGTTAATACTAAGGTATATGGAGCTGTCGGTGTTCTAGACATAAGCGTTTCCACGGCGGCATCTATTTACGCAAAGGATATAATTTATACGACCGCCCACGTTATGCAGGCTGAGTATGAACTTTGTATGATTTATGGTGTTTTAGGAGAACGTTTTATTATCCTGAAACCTGCAAATGTATATAATTTTCAAGTTGGATTTATACTTTAAGTGACGTTGTATAATTTTGTATCTTAAAATTTGTTCAAGTCCTAAAGTACGACGAGGTGGCACATTATTAACTTGCAATGCTGGAAGTTGCAATATTAACACTGAAAGTTGCACATGTGAAAGCTAGAAGTTGCACATTTGTATGTTAGAAATTGCACATGTATCACCTGGAAGTTTCGAATGTATGTGCCAGCAGTCGCATTTGTATAGCCTGGAAGTTACAAAAGTATGGTTTATGCTAGCAGCTGCTCTTGCGTAGCTTGGAAATAGCCAATGTGCATGATAGAAGTTGCGTACGCACAGCATGGAAGATGCACATGCATTTGCCAGAAGCTGCACATGTACAGTTTCAAGTTGTGAATGTATATGTTAGAAGTTACATCTGTATAGCCTGACGTTGTGAATGTTTATACTAGAAGTTGCTCATCTATATAGGTTATTGTCACGGGACTGATAATTTATTTTACCATATGTTATTATTTTTAATGTTCTGTTTTCCTAGACATTTTGTATTCTTCTTTTCTAACATTTTTTCTCCTTCTCAAACCCCACCCGACGGTTTTTTACGTTCTGGCTGGCCTTCAGAAAATTCCAGCTGCGGTCAGCGTAGCGGTAACGTAATGTTATCTAAACGCACCGGTGGTTCGTAACCAGAGAAACATTTCTGTTACGCCTAAAGCGTTTGAACGAGCGAAGAAGGTTTCTGTGTAGACACGGCTCGTTAGCAGGGATCAAATCTTCTGCGGTCGGTAAACGAGTTTGATCCTCAACAAGGGGGAGATAACAATCGCGGTCAGTCTGGGTTTTTGCCCCTTAGAACACAGTACCAGTGTTCATAATATTATGCATCGCCGAGCTGGGGAAATTTCTGTTGTCTTTGATGTAGTCTCTAAGAGAAACCTCTGTCTACTCTGTATTACGTTGCACGCCGATACATCTGTATAAACAAGCCATGCCAGGTGTTCATTGGTAAACTATAAGAGTAGAAAGGGTTAATAGACTAACACACTCGTGAATATATTCCTGGCCAGAGATGGACCCTCATGAGATAAGGCAGACTTTAACACAGAACTAAAATGTTAAGGCCTATCTCTAGTCATTTTCGGGTTTCAGGGATACCGAATCGCTAGAGCAGACTCCAGTCAGGCGAAGAACGTCATGTTCTCTTCGATCTAGAGGGTTTCTGAGTACCGCTAGCGTCACGAGTCGTCAACCCCGTTCCTGAATCAAAACCCATTTTGTCAACGCCAAGTTAAGCTCACGCATATAATGAGCCATAGCAAAAATCCTGGAGAATCATCTGATGCAGTAGTAGTTCCTTACTCGCCTCTTGATTGCCAGTCAGAGCATGGCAGCTTCCAGCATATCAAAACCGCCCAGCATGTCTATAGCAGAATCTGCTATCACCCGACTTTGTGTGCCTAAACGGGGCACTCAGCCAACCACAGCCAAACCAGCCTAAACAGGATTTACAGCCAAGCAAGCAATAGCGCCGGATAAGAACGCAATGGACCATTTGTCCTCAAGTGACTTCGTCCTGTGTATTTATTCCTGGATATATTAAAACCTCGCACGTATGAGCAGCCATCTATGGACAGAGTTCCAGCCCCCCTCGCACAAGTAGCGGTCACCAACGTTTAGCACCAACAAGGAAAGGTATGCAGTTTATCCCATCGTCTTGAAGGACATCTGCACGTAAGACTCTTTTCTGGAGCTAGCACATTTGGTCCCACGAAAGCGGACAGGTTGTCGCTCAGTTCGTTTATTTGGTCAGCAGGAGAAATAGACAGAGTTCCAGCCCCCCTCGCGCAAGTAGCGGTCACCAACGTTTAGCACCAACAAGGAAAGTTTTGTAGACTTATTCCCTCACCTTGAAGGATATTTACATGTAAGACACTTTTCTGAAGCTAGCACATTTGGTCCCACGAAAGCGGACAGGCTGTCGCTCAGTTTGTTTATTTGGTCAGCGGGAGATACATAGAGTCTTCAAGCCTCTCGCGCAATTTGAGGTCACCAATGATAGCACCTACAGGAAGTTTTGTATTTCACTTCATTCACCTTGAAGGATATTTACATGAAAGACACTTTCTGGAACTATTACATTTGGTCCCACGAAAACGGACGGACTGCCCCTCGATTTATTTATTCCTCTTGTGTTCTACAGGTTATTTTATGATTGGGTCTGTGTGTTCGTTGGTGTATTTGCATTATTGTGGTTATTGATGATTATTGATGATTATTGATGACTATTGATGATTATTGATGTGATTTTATGCTGTGTGATGAGATGCATTATTTTCATGCTTTTCTTCATTTAATAAAGTTTACCCATTTATTAATACGCTGTTCACGACCCTTCCATCCATAATTAACTTGTTTAGCTCTTTTCTATAATCTCTAATGTTTGATAAGAGAAAAGAGTGAGAGCAGGAGGTGCTTAGACAGTAAAAGTGAGTTGAGGCTTGGAGAGAGAGATCATTTTTGATAAATCTTCTTCCAGGTTGTCTCAAGTCCATCTCCTATTTACACCTTTCTGTGTGTGTAATCTATAACTCTGTCAGTCCACTATCCCTTGTCGATTTCACTACTATTGTCCAACTCGACGAATACTCTACACTTTACTCAACCACGACATATAATGGCAGGCTCGCCGGGATATTGTTGAGCTACATTTGATGCACACATTTAATATGTGCTCGTTCCGAGGATGAATCTCTCACAAGATTCTATTCTGATTCTTAGAGTTTAGTGTTCGGCAGATTATAGGATGTGCTATCCCCTAGACATATCGAACTATTTCTTTTGGAGGAAGTCTGAACAGCGTTTTTTCTCCACAGCAATCATAAATATTAAGTTACATTTATTGTTCATGCTACCCATGAGACACAGCTGGTTAAGGTTGCTGGTAACACTGCTGAGTTTTGGTTGACAAATCTGACGACTATTGTTGTAAAAGTCAGAAAAAAAATTTTTTTAAGGGTTAATATTTTTTTCAGGAGTAGCTCTTTAATCTGAGATAAGAAGCTATAGATAGTCAGTTACAAGCTTGCATTTGACCAAGGGAGGGTGTTCATTCGGATGATAGTAACCAATCCTCTCAATAGCTAAGTACTGACAGAAGTTGGATACGATTTTGGTTATGATTATAGGATGTTCTAAGGACATATAACGGATGTCTATGGAAAAGATAAATTACTGTCCTTTAGTCCGTGTTTCACGCACTTTAAAAAGGGGGCAACTTGTCACGGGACTGATAATTTATTTTACCATATGTTATTATTTTTAATGTTCTGATTTCCTAGACATTTTGTATTCTTCTTTTCTAACATTTTTTCTCCTTCTCAAACCCCACCCGACGGTTGTTTACGTTCTGGCTGGCCTTCAGAAAATTCCAGCTGCGGTCAGCGTAGCGGTAACGTAATGTTATCTAAACGCACCTGTGGTTCGTGACCAGAGAAACATTTCTGTTACGCCTAAAGCGTTTGAACGAGCGAAGAAGGTTTCTGTGTAGGCACAGCTCGTTAGCAGGGATCAAATCTTCTGCGGTCGGTAAACGAGTTTGATCCTCAACAAGGAGGAGATAACAATCGCGGTCAGTCTGGGTTTTTGCCCCTTAGAACACAGTACCAGTGTTCATAATATTATGCATCGCCGAGCTGGGGATATTTCTGTTGTCTTTGATGTAGTCTCTAAGAGAAACCTCTGTCTACTCTGTATTACGTTGCACGCCGATACATCTGTATAAACAAGCCATGCCAGGTGTTCATTGGTAAACTATAAGAGTAGAAAGGGTTAATAGACTAACACACTCGTGAATATATTCCTGGCCCTAGATGGACCCTCATGAGATAAGGCAGACTTTAACACAGAACTAAAATGTTAAGGCCTATCTCTAATCATTTTCGGGTTTCAGGGATACCGAATCGCTAGAGCAGACTCCAGTCAGGCGAAGAACGTCATGTTCTCTTCGATCTAGAGGGTTTCTGAGTACCGCTAGCGTCACGAGTCGTCAACCCCGTTCCTGAATCAAAACCCATTTTGTCAACGCCAAGTTAAGCTGACGCATGTAATGAGCCATAGCAAAAATCCTGGAGAATCATCTGATGCAGTAGTAGTTCCTTACTCGGCTCTTGATTGCCAGTCAGAGCATGGCGGCTTCCAGCATATCAAAACCGCCCAACATGTCTATAGCAGAATCTGCTATCACCCGACTTTGTGTGCCTAAACGGGGCACTCAGCCAACCACAGCCACACCAGCCTAAACAGGATTTACAGCCAAGCAAGCAATAGCGCCGGATAAGAACGCAAGGGACCATTTGTCCTCAAGTGACTTCGTCCTGTGTATTTATTCCTGGATATATTAAAACCTCGCACGTATGAGCAGCCATCTATGGACAGAGTTCCAGCCCCCCTCGCGCAAGTAGCGGTAACCAACGTTTAGCACCAACAAGGAAAGGTATGCAGTTTATCCCATCGCCTTGAAGGACATCTGCACGTAAGACTCTTTTCTGGAGCTAGCACATTTGGTCCCACGAAAGCGGACAGGCTGTCGCTCAGTTCGTTTATTTGGTCAGCAGGAGAAACAGACAGAGTTCCAGCCCCCCTCGCGCAAGTAGCGGTCACCAAAGTTAGCACCAACAAGGAAAGGTATGCAGTTTATCCCATCGCCTTGAAGGACATCTGCACGTAAGACACTTTTCTGAAGCTAGCACATTTGGTCCCACGAAAGCGGACAGGCTGTCGCTCAGTTTGTTTATTTGGTCAGCGGGAGATAAATAGAGTCTTCAAGCCCCTCGCGCAATTTGAGGTCACCAATGATAGCACCTACAGGAAGTTTTGTATTTCACTTCATTCACCTTGAAGGATATTTACATGAAAGACACTTTCTGGAACTATTACATTTGGTCCCACGAAAACAGACGGACTGCCCCTCGGTTTATTTATTCCTCTTGTGTTCTACAGGTTATTTTATGATTGGGTCTGTGTGTTCGTTGGTGTATTTGCATTATTGTGGTTATTGATGATTATTGATGATTATTGATGATTATTGATGACTATTGATGATTATTGATGTAATTTTATGCTGTGTGATGAGATGCATTATTTTCATGCTTTTCTTCATTTAATAAAGTTTACACATTTATTAATACGCTGTTCACGACCCTTCCATCCATAATTAACTTGTTTTAGCTCTTTACTATAATCTCTATGTTTGATAAGAGAAAAGAGTGAGAGCAGGAGGTGCTTAGACAGTAAAAGTGAGTTGAGGCTTGGAGAGAGAGATCATTTTTGATAAATCTTCTTCCAGGTTGTCTCAAGTCCATCTCCTATTTACACCTTTCTGTGTGTGTAATCTATAACTCCGTCAGTCCACTATCCCTTGTCGATTTCACTACTATTGTCCAACTCGACAAATACTCTACACTTTACTCAACCACGACAGTTATTAAATGTGATTTATACTTTACGAGAACTATGTATAATCTTTCATATACTTCACTAACTCGAAAGTGAAGGTGTGTGTACGAGTGGTTTTTTTTAACTTTTAACTACATTGCAACATGTTCTTTGCAATGTTGTAGGCTTTCACAGCAATTTTTTCTAATAAGTAGCTTTATTCACGTTGCAAACTTTTCGTATTGTGGTAAAATTCAAACTAAAATTCATGTCTTCTATACATATACATATATATACCCTTTAGCTCCCCGAGGATCATAGGCCTTCAACAAACACATGCCAAGTCTTCCTGTCCTGTGCCATCCGCTCAAGCTCTTTCCATGTTTTCCTCATCCTTTTCACCCCTGTATACAGTTCTCTTCTCCATGTGTTTTTTGGTCTACCTCTGCCTCTCTTTCCCTGTGGATTCCAGAACAAGGACTGCCTTGTAATGCTATCAACAGGTCTCCTCAATGTGTGTCCTCCATCGCCAGCGTCTTCTTCTCAACTCTTGTTTCACTGGCACTTGTCTGGTTCTTCTCATCAATTCCACATTTGTGACTTTGTTATACCATTTCAGTCCTTCTATTCTACGCAAGCACCCATTTATAAAAGTCTAGCCTTTTGGTTGTTGTCTTTGTTGCTCTCCATGTCTCAGAGCCATACAATAGGTCTGACTTGACATTTGAGTTGAAGATTCTTATTTTCGTGTTGGACTTGATTTCTCTGGTTCTCCATGTTTCCCAATGCAATGAAAGCTCCTCTTGCTTTTTGTATTCTTATTTTGATATCATTGCCTGTCCCTCCAACTCTGTCTATATTACTGCCAAGATATGTGTACGATTCTACATCCTTTAGTGGTGTTTCTTCAAGTTCAACCTTGTTATCATTTCTTGCATTTATTCTCATAATCTTAGTCTTTTCCCTGTGTATTTTCAGGCCCACTTGTTGTGACCTCTCATCGAGAATTTTCATTTTCTCTTGCATCTGATTATGGTTATGGGACAGAAGAACCAAGTCATCTGATTATGGTTATGGGACAGAAGAACCAAGTCATCTGATTATGGTTATGGGACAGAAGAACCAAGTCATCTGATTATGGTTATGGGACAGAAGAGCCAAGTCATCTGCAAAATCCAGATCATGAAGCTGTTTTGTCAGATTCCACTGGATTTTTACCTTGAATTATTACAAATATTTTAGACCTTTCAGAGAACAAGTCTGGAAATGCGCTTGTTAATAGTTCTCAATCAATGAGTATTGATTAGCTCCCCGAGAAGTATAGGCCAGAAACAAACACAGGCCAAGTCCCCCCTGTCACGTGCCATCAGCTTGAGACCTTTTCATGTCTGCCTCATCATTTTTATTTCTGTCTCCAGTTCTCTTCTCCGTGTGTTCTTTGTTCTGCCGCCACTTCTCTTGCCTTGTGTGATCCAGATTAAGGACTGCCTGGAAATGCTATCAACAGGTTTCCTTAGTGTGCGTCCAATCCATAGTTCTTGTCATTCACTTATTGAAAACATTTACAATACACGTTTGGACACTTGCTCAGAATGCAAATAGACACACGAAAAATCATGTGCCTTCAATGTTTGAACAATATGAAAATGAGCACACAAAAAATGGATAAATGACGTGTCTGAAGTAAACTTAAAAAAAAAAAAAAGTGACATCACACAGCAATTTGGGTTGCTCGAAAGCGTCACTGAATCCACATTCTTGTAACAGTGTACGGTCAAGTTGACCACATCCATAAATCTAGTTTCCATACTAAGCTGGAGTCAAGGGTCATAAGGTTAAGGGAAAGTGTACAAGAAATGCTATGACCTCGTGATTAACAATTATGTCTTTTGGCCGGAGTACGTGACGCTAGTCATACCTTGCTTAATGGACTTAATCCCAAGAAGCTGAGACGTTCATGGCGGTTGTCCAGTATGATAAACCTGGCAACTGAACGAAGTGTGTGTAATCACAAGGATTTACCAGCATGTCATAGCGGTTTAGTCTGGCTACTGATTGCTAATCGAACAAATTTGGTTTAGTGTCCAGTTTACGCGTAGCAGATAGACACGATAAGACAGCCGGACAAATAAATAGGCCGAAAAATACAAAGACGGACACAAAAATAGGCAGACATAAACATATATATTTACTGACAGATATGTACACAAATATACACATATATAGATGCATGCATAAATCTATAATAACTATATACATAATTTTATACATACATGCTCAGAAGCATGCATAATTACATCTTACATACATACTTCATATCAGATCTTTATTCTCAATAAAATATAGACATTTACTTAATGATATAATCAAATACAACATAGCATATAGGAGATTCGTTAGAAATTGCAACAGTGTGGAAGATATAGGTTTTTTTTTTTTTACACTTCGACTGTATTACTATCCTGTGCATATATACCTGAATCTTTATCCTTAATAAAATACATTGTCATGTGGATTCGCTGAAAACATTAGAAAATCACAATGATAACATAAGCGAATAACAACGAAACCATTAGTGAATCACAAAGAAACATTAGCAAATCTTAATTAAATCGTTAGCAAATAAACATGAAATCATTAGCAAATCACAAGGAAACCATTTACCAAATCACAATGAAACCATTTACCAAATCACAATGAAAACATTTACCAAATCACAATGAAACCATTTAAAAATCACAATGAAATCATTAGCAAATTACAAGGAAACCATTTACCAAATCACAATGAAACCATTAGCAAATTACAATGAAACCATTAGCAAATCACAATGAAATCATTAGTAAATAACACTGAAACCATTTGCCAAATCACAATGAAACCATTTACCAAAACACAATGAAATCATTTACCAAATCACTATGAAATCATTAGCAAATCACAAGGAAACCATTTACCAAAACACAAAGAAACCATTTACCAAATCAAAATGAAACTATTTACCAAATCACAATGAAACCATTTACCAAATCACAATGAAACCATTTAAAAATCACAATGAAATCATTAGCAAATTACAAGGAAACCATTTACCAAATCACAATGAAACCATTAGCAAATTACAATGAAACCATTAGCAAATCACAATGAAATCATTAGTAAATAACACTGAAACCATTTGCCAAATCACAATGAAACCATTTACCAAATCACAAAGAAACCATTTACCAAATCACAATGAAACCATTTACCAAATCACAATGAAATCATTAGCAAATCACAAGGAAACCATTTACCAAATCACAATGAAACCATTTACCAAATCACAATGAAACCATTTACCAAATCACAATGAAACCATTTACCAAATCACAATGAAATCATTAGCAAATCACAAGGAAACCATTTACCAACTCACAATGAAACCATTAGCAAATCACAATGAAACCATTAGCAAATCACAAAGAAACCATTAGCAAATAACACTGAAACCATTTACCAAATCACAATGAAACCATTTACCAAAACACAATGAAATCATTTACCAAATCACTATGAAATCATTAGCAAATCACAAGGAAACCATTTACCAAAACACAAAGAAACCATTTACCAAATCAAAATGAAACTATTTACCAAATCACAATGAAACCATTTACCAAATCACAATGAAACCATTTAAAAATCACAATGAAATCATTAGCAAATTACAAGGAAACCATTTACCAAATCACAATGAAACCATTAGCAAATTACAATGAAACCATTAGCAAATCACAATGAAATCATTAGTAAATAACACTGAAACCATTTGCCAAATCACAATGAAACCATTTACCAAATCACAAAGAAACCATTTACCAAATCACAATGAAACCATTTACCAAATCACAATGAAATCATTAGCAAATCACAAGGAAACCATTTACCAAATCACAATGAAACCATTTACCAAATCACAATGAAACCATTTACCAAATCACAATGAAACCATTTACCAAATCACAATGAAATCATTAGCAAATCACAAGGAAACCATTTACCAACTCACAATGAAACCATTAGCAAATCACAATGAAACCATTAGCAAATCACAAAGAAACCATTAGCAAATAACACTGAAACCATTTACCAAATCACAATGAAACCATTTACCAAAACACAATGAAATCATTTACCAAATCACTTTGAAATCATTAGCAAATCACAATGCAACCATTAGCAAATAACACTGAAACCATTTACCAAATCACACTGAAACCATTTACCAAATCACAATGAAACCATTTACCAAAACACAATGAAATCATTTACCAAATCGCTATGAAATCATTAGCAAATCACAATGAAACCATTTACCAAATCACAATGAAACCATTTACCAAAACACAATGAAATCATTTACCAAATCGCTATGAAATCATTAGCAGATCACAATGAAACCATTTACCAAAACACAAAGAAATCATTTACCAAATCACTATGAAATCATTAGCAAATCACAAGGAAACCATTTACCAAATCACAATGAAACCATTTACCAAATCACAATGAAATTATTTACCAAATCACAATCAAACCATTTACCAAATCACAATGAAACCATTTACCAAATCACAAGGAAACCATTTACCAAATCACAATGAAACCATTTACCAAATCACAAAGAACGCCATTAGTGAATCATAATGAAACCATTGTGATTCACTGATAGCCAATTTGGAATGTATTTCTAGAAGTGTAATAGTCTAGACATGTTACTTTAGAAATTGGCGTGTCCAGACATAACCATTCTGAAATAGAGGTAGCTTGCACGTGCTATGATTAAATGTCTCAAAAAGTTATTGTATCATCGATGTTATGTATTATTAGACATCCACGTGTTAATGTTGCTGTCTTGAAAGAGGCCAACATGTGACAGAAGTAAGTTACGGTAAATTAAGAAAGACAGGTGCCTTTTATTGGGTCAGATTTCAAAGTGTTATATATTGGAAAACGAGGAGGATTTAAAAAAAGAAAAAAAGAAATAGAAAATGGGCAATTTAAGGCAGTAGAGATCAGAATTATTAAACAGCACTTGGGGCCGGGAACTGTGGTGAGAAAACGTCGCCTACGCGAGGTGGTGTGGCACTAAAAGAAGAAAATCAAGGCACGTTGCCACTGAATTGTTATTATTGATCAGAACCCACATCATTGCATTCTGGGCAAACCCACAAGAGCTCAGTCTCCCCTCGCAAATGCCAAAGGGTATGGATGCTATATAGCTATTCTTATAACGCGCTGGTTGTATACACAAGTGGTTCTCAACGTGAGCCAAGTGCCATATTTCTAGGGGGCCACAGTTAGATGGTAAAGTACCTTTGTTCCAGCTAACAGCGACTATGGGGGGACGGGGGGGGCCCACAGTAAGATGGTAGAGTACCTTTTTTCCAGCTAACAGCGACTATGGGGGGATGGGGGTGGGGGCACAAAGGTAAACGAGGCTTAAATAAATATTAGACAAACATAAAGGTATGTTTTCAGGCACTCGTAAGAAATCACGTCTGTTGTTTTTCTGTTGTCTAGTTTTCTACTTCCTTATTTCTTACGAGTGCCTGAAAACATACCTTTACGTTTATCTAATATTTATTTACTGTTTACAGGCCTCGGGTTTCCCTTCCTTATGTGTTATAAATGAGGCTTATGTTAGTGAATAAGATAAATGGGACCATGAGGAAAAAAAAAGGTTGGGAACTCCTGGTAGGCCTATACACGACACATAATTCCTCTCTGAATATTGTTACGTTAAAACTAACTTACTTACTTAGTCGTTCCCCTTCTACCGTGAGGTGTAGATAACTAAACATTTTTTAAACATTGCTCTCATAATGATAGCTTTTTATTGTTATTTTCTCGACCATTCTGAAGAGTCGTTTAGAGATTAAAAATCGTTCTCAGAATAGAAGCAGGGGGAACTAAGTGACCATTTATTTTCTTTTACTTGTCTGTGTCTTCTCTAAGTCATCTCTACTTTCCTGTTCCTTGTATCTGACGTCTCAAAGTAGTGAACTGGCAACCAGACGTTAGGATTACATTTGTATATTCATTTTAAAAAATGTAACTGACAAACTTATTGTTATATTGATGTATGTTTTAGCACGGATTCTTCCGTATGAGTATTTTAGTTGTTTATAGAGTTTATATAGATGTGATTCCCAAACTTGACTACAGAGCCAGTAAAACTTGGCGCGGTTTGCGGTGCGTAAGTGAAATTTAAACAAATAAACAAAGCACATGTCAGAATACGTGCTGCATAGAATGCAGCTATTTATGTAGCACACGTTAATTGTTTGTTACAGGCGTGGTATAGTACGTTTATTGTTGAGGTTTGTGAGAGGGATATATGAAACATGAATAAAACATAACCCCGTCTAGAACCTGCGGGTCGCTGAGGAAAGAAGGAAAGAATATGGCTATTGCTTAATCAGGAATGTAGTAAGAGGCTGTGTGGGGGGAGGGGGGATGGTTACAGCATCGTGTAAAACTAATTGCTATATAAAACACCGCAGCAACCAGAGCCCGTGAATGCTTTGGTGCAGGCTTCCTGCAAAAAAAAAAGGGGGGGGGGGGGCGCCAGCTACAGTGGTGGGTTCATGTTCCATGTAGTAAATTTCCGATAGGTGATTAAGAACAATGGTAGGTCCCGTCTGAATAGAACTGACAGAGATGACTCAGTGCGAGATAAGGTAAACAGATAGATTTTCACTAGTGAGTTGGTGAAAAAGGTAGAGCCTGTCCCTGGATTTCAGAAGCTACTCTAGTCCAGGCTATCGGTTACGACTACAATTTGTTGTTCAGACAGTTCCCTTTCTATGTTTATATATATATATATATATATATATATATAGATATATATATATATATATATATATATATATATATATATATATATATATATATATATTTGTATATATTTGTGGTAAAATCTGTGAGAACAAACGCTAAATTCCATAGAATTGCCCTCCCAAATGCATATATATAGACCCAGCCCGGGTGTGTCTGACTGGCTTCCTCCCATATGCCAGCCGCACGCTCAAATGTGTATACCGAAGTAAGGCCTAAACGATTTGCCGCGGTTTAACATTATACACTTTGCTAGCGTTGGCTTTGAGATTTAAATATTTTCTTGTGCCAGAAATGCGATACCATGACTGGCGTTTGAAAGACCCCCTTTTTCTCGACACGCGTTCTGGACATATATTCACACGCTGGTTTTAGCAGACGATACACACACACACACGCAAGTTGTTAAAAGTGTGTGACGTAGCGTAGTGTTCGTTCTACATACGGTAGTTTGAAAATAAAAGGAAAAATTAAGGTTAACGTCCGATTTTTTTTGAATATACCGTACTGAGACGGAGTATCGGAAGGAGTGTCACGGTTCGTGTTTACCAATTTAAAATTGAAGCATTGTAGGAGACAACACGATACTAGGCATTAGAAAGACTTAAAAGAATAAATATGTACTGACTGTGTAATAGATAACAGCAGGATTAATAAGTATGTATGAGTATTTAAAACTATTAAGAAATAAAGAAGTTGGACAAAAGTCAGATAGACAGATCTCAGTTTCGCCCGTAGGTGGGGTAAAAGGGGAAGGAGTCCTTAATTTGAATATTTGAGGTCAGTTTTATTTGAAAAGGAACGCTATTCACTAAACAGTCTCTGATTGGCTGTAGTGTAATAGACTAACGGTTGTATAAAACCAATTAGTATTGAGTATAGGGGGCCACTAGATGAAAAATTTCTTACACTAAAGACGTTGTTGTTATAGACAAGGCAAGAGTACTGTCTTGGTTGCTAATTCTGCATAGCAGCTATCTGGATTTGTTACCATATATCGCCCTATTCAACAACTTGGTGTATAAAATTTCTTTGATTGCGGTAAATATGAAAACCTTTATATTAACATTTATATTGTCATTTGTATCATGTATGCATTATCGACTCTGTATGAACCTAACAGGGGAAACATTTATCTGGAGGGAAGCTAACATAAAAACTCTGTGTTGTTTCACAGCGTTGGTAGGAAACAGTATTAACCTGGTGTAGAAAAGCCAGGCAGGCTCTCTGCCATATGGGGAGAAAAGAAAATTAAATATGATAAAAAAAAATGTTGTATTATGACATAAGACCAGGAAGATCACTGGCCGTCTTCTTCAGCAAGTCACCGTGATTGTACATGACTTGATAGTATTAATGTAAAATGTTTCCTTTATCAAGGAAAATGTCAAACGGTGGTTTGAAAGTCATTTATCCAGAAGGGGGTACCAACCAAATTGAGAACGTTAACTAATTGTTTAGTTACCATACTGATGTCTGATGATATTGAACATGTTAGGGTAGGGAAAGAGAGAGATTATTAGATGCTGAGTGGGACATATTTGTATTGTTCCAGAGTTTCATCTACGAGTGAGCCCAGGTGATCTAACACCTGTCCCTAAGTTCTGCAGTGAGGCCTAACTACTGAGTGCCTACACAGTGATTTACCTATAGAAGCAGAATCGTGTCTTGGCAGTGGAGGCTGGCGTTTTATACATACTTCAACCAGCCTGGTTCCAGAGACCTCAGATAAGACTTGTCTGGGAAATTGATATCACAAACACTCCACTCTCTCAGTTTTCACAAAAGATAGTGTATCAGACAGTGAGGAACAAAAACGTTCAATAAACTTGTACCCGTTTCTAGGAGCAAGAGATACTTGACATTTTCCCAGTTTGAGACATATAAATAATTGTGGGATAACACCGACTCAATGACAGTTGTAAAATAATTGGTTGTAAATAATTTCATTATCATGTTGAGTTGATTATTCCTGTGTCAGAAGAATAACTAGATACAGGAAAATAAATTATAAAAACATAAGTTACATTCCAAACTTTACCCAGTGACTTGGTTAATCATTGTTTATTAGTAATAGGTGTAGTTGTTGTCCTGTTCATATACTTCATCACATTGCATATACCCTAGACACTTGCTAGACAACCTACACACACCAATACACTTCAGTAGGGGAAGATATATAATCGGGTGAGGTCGTGGTGGAAGCAGACAAGTACCCTGTAAACTTATTTGTATTTAATAAACCTCAGGGACTTGCATAGCTGACCTCACACCAGATACCATTAATATAATATTGTAACCAATAATAACAACTAATTCACCATATATATATATATATATATATATATATATATATATATATATATATATATATATATATATATATATATATATATATATATATCCACCACTCACATACACACACACACAGATAAGTGACGACAATTAGACGCACAAACGTGAAAACTATAGTAATGGAGTATGGGTATTGGGACTAGCTGACCGACACAGGTAATAAGTTTTATGTTACTTTTATTTATCATAAAGGAAAACTTCACAACAGCTATATGCAAAATATCAAAATATCATAAAAATAAACACAAAGGTTAAGAATTAATACAGAAATAGACACGTAAGTGCCAGTCCCTCTGTTGAAAGGAGATCCCACAAGAAGAAATTAATTAACCCCCCAAAAGGTCAAAAGGATTAGCCCTTGTGGTATAGGATTTTACTATACTGTAAAGAACAGAGTTTCTAAGTTAATTCTATTCTGAAATGAACAGTATTAGCAAAACAAAGTAAGAAATAAACAAAGTGAGTACATGGATTATACGATAAAAGAATTACTCATTCCTGCTTTCTCTCTTTCCATACAACCGTGGCCACGTTCATTCGTTCTTACCTAATTGTTGATTAGCAACGTCTGGAACAATCTTTAGGACATACACAGCAAATCAAGTGTTATTTTGGCAAGGTAAACCCCAACTCCTCAAAGACTGATTAAATCCACTTCTCCGGGGAACGTTTACTTTGTTACTGTTATTAGGATTTCTGTTTATGTCACATTAATTAGTCCAGGTAAGAAAATTAACCGTGCTCACACGGTCAGTAGCTTGAGATTTCCATTTTACATAAAGGAATGTCAGGTCGGTAAATTCTCTCAGTATAAAATTACTTGCCACACCACAAATGATCGAACGTCGGGAAATGTTAATGTTTGATTGTGTCGCCACAACGGGCTGAATGTAAATGAAATTGCGAAAAAGAAATCTGGATAGCTATAGGCCCAGTTAAAAGTTATTCTTAATATTCTTTGGGTTGGTACTCTGTCTCTTTCTGTGTGTAAACAAGAGGCCAGACAGGTTCACCTTGAAGACCCAGTATTATATCAGAATCGTTTGTACTGTTGGACTTAGATCCGTTATTCTCAGATTTATATGGAAGCCGCTGGTAGGTTTTGGGTATGTGACCCAGTACTATATATAGGAAGAAAAATACAAAATACTTAACCACAATATAGTATTCTCAAACCTATCCTAACCCGCGTAAAATACCATATTATTATCTACTTCGGTTATTTAACTTTAATTAGAAACTACAAGCTTAGAGCTTGTCTTATCGTTTATAAAAAAGAAACCCCGTGAAATAAATTCTAGTCATTTACAAAATTACTCATCATGAATTAGAAATAAATATATATTTCGTCAGTACTCATAATGAATAGCGCATTTACTAGTCGATTAAAATATCTCTTACTGGTTACTAGCAATTAATTAAATTAACGCTACAGCCGGAACAATTTTGCTATAGATTATTTTAATTCTGCTAGTCAATTTACACACCACAAAATCCTAGTGAAATATAATTGACGGACCTTAACCAGTAAATCACTCTACACAGAAAATCTAAGTGAAATATAATGATGGATTTAACAATTAAATCACTCAAATTTCTAGTATAATATTTACCGCAAACACAGAAATTAAAACAATCTCCAATGAAAACTAAGAAACTCCATTAATACAAATGGTTCTAGAATCGAAACTAGATGTTCTGAAATAAATCTGTGGGTACTGAATAATGAACTTTAAAGGCATAGATATATATATTAAAATGATAGAAATTCACTAGCACTTGCTAGTTTTGACACCTTCGCCCAGATTTCGGATATTTCTTCGTTCGATCTGCGAATCAAAGTTAAAATTGCCACCTTTCCCGCCTTGCAGACTCTGGCAACGAGCGAACGGTCTCTTTGATCACGTCTCGTCCGCAGTTTAATTACGTTCACGAACGAATGGATGTGGGGGGATAATTAAGATTGATTATCTCCCCTGACCAAAGTAACTAACAAAGTACGACTTTTGAATAATCGCCCTTGATTTACTTCATTAGCTTATCTCCCCCTTTTCTCACTACGTGCATCTTAGGCTGATCTGTCAATATTTCAACGGTTTGATTTTAAACATTCCTAGTGCCTTTAAGACAATAGAGAAAAAAAAATAGGCGTGGCTTACAATTATGAGTTTGACAGATATGAAAGTACGAAGGTTCTGCATTAACAAAACGTGCATAACTCATAAGGTAGCAAGGTGAAATCCAGGCGGAAACAAAGACGTGTAGATATAGGTACTCTATGTTACATAATCTCTGTCACACTCCATAAGGAGCAAAATTGAAAAAGAAGAAGAATAAAACATTTCTCAACGTTCATTGTTTTACACTGAGCTAGTTATGTGTTATAGTTTTGTGTGGTTGTTCAGTAGTGAATAAGATTGTCTTACTCTGAGCAGGTTATGTGTTATAGTTTTGTGTGGTTGTTCAGTAGTGAATAAGATTGTCTTACTCTGAGCAGGTTATGTGTTATAGTTTTGTGTGGTTGTTCAGTAGTGAATAAGATTGTCTTACTCTGAGATGGTTATGTGTTATTGTTTTGTGTGGTTGTTCAGTAGTGAATACGATTGTCTTACTCTGAGATGGTTATGTGTTATAGTTTTGTGTGGGTGTTCAGTAGTGAATAAGATTGTCTTACTCTGAGCTGGTTATGTGTTATAGTTTTGTTTGGTTGTTCAGTAGTGAATAAGATTGTCTTACTCTGAACTGGTTATGTGTAATAGTTTTGTGTGGTTGTTCAGTAGTGAATAAGATTGTCTTACTCTGAGCAGGTTATGTGTTATAGTTTTGTGTGGTTGTTCAGTAGTGAATAAGATTGTCTTACTCTGAGCTAGATATGTGTTATAGTTTTGTGTGGTTGTCCAGTAGTGAATAAGATTGTCTTACTCTGAGCGGGTTAAGTGTTATAGTTTTGTGTGGTTGTTCAGTACTGAATAAGATTAACTTACTCTGAGGAGGTTATGTGTTATAGTTGTGTTTGATTCTCCAGTAGTGAATAAGATTGTCTTACTCTGAGCAGGTTATGTGTTATAGTTGTGTTTGATTGTTCAGTAGTGAAAAAGATTGTCTTACTCTGAGCGGGTTAAGTGTTATAGTTTTGTGTGGTTGTTCAGTACTGAATAATATTAACTTACTCTGAGGAGGTTATGTGTTATAGTTGTGTTTGATTCTCCAGTAGTGAATAAGATTGTCTTACTCTGAGCAGGTTATGTGTTATAGTTGTGTTTGATTGTTCAGTAGTGAAAAAGATTGTCTTACTCTGAGCAGGTTATGTGTTATAGTTGTGTTTGGTTGTTCAGTAGTGAATAAGATTGTCTTACTCTGAGTAGGTTATGTGTTATAGTTGTGTTTGATTGTTCAGTAGTGAATAAGATTGTCTTACTCTGAGCAGGTTATGTGTTATAGTTGTGTTTGATTGTTCAGTAGTGAATACGATTGTCTTACTCTGATCAGGTTATGTGTTATAGTTTTGTTTGATTGTTCAGTAGTGAATAAGATTGTCTTACTCTGAGCGGGTTATGTGTTATAGTTTTGTTTGATTGTTCAGTAGTGAATAAGATTATCTTACTCTGAGCAGTTTTTTTGTGTTATAGTTTTGTGTAGGTGTTCAGTAGTGAATAAGATTGTCTTATTCAGAGCAGTTTATGTGTTATAGTTTTGTTTGATTGTTCAGTAGTGAATAAGATTGTCTTACTCTGAGCAGGTTATGTGTTATAGTTGTGTTTGATTGTTCAGTAGTGAATAAGATGGTCTTACTCTGATCAGGTAATGTGTTATAGTTGTGTTTGATTGTTCAGTAGGGAATAAGATTGTCTTACTCTGAGCACGTTATGTGTTATAGTTTTGTTTGATTGTTCAGTAGTGAAAAAGATTGTCTTACTCTGAGCAGGTTATGTGTTATAAATGTGTTTGATTGTTCAGTAGTGAATAAGATTGTCTTACTTTGAGCAGGTTATTTGTTATAGTTGTGTTTGATTGTTCAGTAGTGAATAAAATTGTCTTACTCTGAGCAGGTTATGTGTTATTGTTTTGTTTGATTGTTCAGTAGTGAATAAGATTGTCTTACTCTGAGCAGGTCATGTGTTATAGTTTTGTTTGATTGTTCAGTAGTGAATAAGATTGTCTTACTTTGAGCAGTTTATGTGTTATAGTTTTGTTTGATTGTTCAGTAGGGAATAATATTGTCTTACTCTGAGCAGGTTATGTGTTATAGTTTTGTTTAGTTGTTCAGTAGTGAATAAGATTGTCTTTCTCTGAGCAGGTTGTGTGTTATAGTTTTGTTATTGTTCAGTAGTGAATAAGATTGTATTACTCTGAGCAGGTTATGTGTTATAGTTTTGTTTGGTTGTTCAGTAGTGAATAAGATTGTCTTACTCTGAGCAGGTTATGTGTTATAGTTGTATTTGATTGTTCAGTAGTGAATAAGATTGTCTTACTCTGAGCAGGTTATGTGTTATAGTTTTGTTTGATTGTTCAATAGTGAATAAGATTGTCTTACTCTGAGCAGGTTATGTATTATAGTTTTGTTTGATTGTTCAGTAGTGAATACGATTGTCTTACTCTGAGCAGGTTATGTGTTATAGGTGTGTTTGATTTTTCAGTAATGAATAAGATTGTCTTACTCTGAGCAGGTTATGTGTTATAGTTTTGTTTGATTGTTCAGTAGTGAATAAGATTGTCTTACTCTGAGCAGGTTATGTATTATAGTTTTATTTGATTGTTCAGTAGTGAATAAGATTGTCTTATTCTGAGCGGGTTATGTGTTATAGTTTTGTTTTATTGTTCAGTAGTGAATAAGATTGTCTTACTCTGAACTGGTTATGTGTTATAGTTTTGTTTTATTGTTCAGTAGTGAATAAGATTGTCTTACTCTGAGCAAGTTATGTGTTATAGTTGTGTTTGATTGTTCAGTCGTAACCGCACTATACATTTATCAGTATTTGTTTTATTTCTTCGAATTTAGAGTGTTATTGAAACCTAATCTGTTGCTAGACTGTTTTTATATGCATAATAATAATTATTATTTTTATGTTATATTTAAAAATACTTTTCCATTGGCCTCCTTACGGCGCATGAAGCCACCATTGCAGCTGGTTCCCTTGTATGAAGCCTGAACCAAGCATTCATATGTTCTTGTAGCGATTGTTACTGCGGCTATTTGTTTTACATGTTGAGGTTGCCATCATAAATCGCAACTGGCCAGCTCCAGGCACAACGTAGTGTTAATCGCCTTGTACGAATGTGCAGTAGTCCCACTATATCTTTGTATCTTCAGATACTACATTGGGATATATATATATATATATATATATATATATATATATATATATATATATATATATATATATATATATATATATATCTATACATATATATATATATATATATATAAATTTTTTTGGGGATGCCTTGTAAGTCTTACACACAAGAAATAAGTTATATTTTTGGGTGTGGTTTGAAGTGGAGACATGAGGAAACCTTACTATAACCGACCGCTGCTCCAGGCCGATACTTGAAGGGAACTGTCACCCCCACCTCATAAAACTGAGACCTTGATATTAAGCGAGGCCTCTAAAACATCTCTCCTCTACAGCAGTATCTGTTATGTGACTATTTTTTTACCCTTATCGTCATGTCACACAGTGAGGTCGAAAGAGTTAAACCGTTATATCATACAGCATGTTCTTTTACATTTTGACATGCACCGTAATGTAACAAGGCAGACCTTGTTCTGGAATCCACAGGGATAGAGAGGTAGCCCAAAAAACACATGGAGAAGAGAACTGGATACAGAGGTGAAAATGATGAGGAAAACGTGAAAAGAACTTGAGCGGATGGCACGGGACAAGTGGACTTGGCATGTGTTTGTTGAAGGCCTATGCTCCTTGGGGAGCTAAAGGGTATTGATTGATTGATTGATTGATTGATTGTAATGTAACAGATGGACTTTGTGCATAAGCTGAACAAGATGCTGCTCACCAAATCGAAGCAAAACTATTTTAACAACGTTCTTGTATTTTGCCGTTCTTCATCGTAATTATATAGCTTATACATTGCTCAATTATGTGACCGGTCTATATAGACTGTTATTTATGGTGAATTCCGTATCTGAACTCTTGATCTAATGTACCATACTTCCTGAAGCTGCCAGATTTAAGCGTCATTACTCTCCTGGCTATTCTGTGAATTGAGGAATCTGCATAATGCATCGATCTGTATTTGATCTATTTCACTGCGAAGATTCTAGGCTCAAATAAATTCCTCATGTAGTTTATGTCTATCGAACTTTTTGTTTAACGTCTTCTTAATTTATTGTGTTGTATTTGTCATAGTCTCTACTATGTTGCTATGGTGAGAAGGTGGTCGTGATTGTTTACACACACAAAAATACAATGCTAAAAGGTCACTTCTATTTGAATATATTGACTAAAATTTCGTCCTGCTTGAAGAAAAATTAGCATCATATATATATACCTGTCACAAAAAGTAGGGGATATTGAATTTAAAAGTTATCCAAAGACAATATATTTCAAATTAGTTCATTTATTCCTTCGTACAAGTAAACTTAAGCATCATAACAAGACATTTGCGGTATAAGAAGTGTTATGGCTTTACTCACATGATTTTAGTCGCACTGGCAACCAAGGCGGGGTAGTACTTCATTTTCACAAAAATATTCCAATATTTCTAAAACCGTGTAGGGCCCCCGTTTGCCGCCAAACATGCATTGCAGCGACGTCTCATACTGCAATAAGCCTTCAGATGTTGTCTTGAGGAATTCTCTGCCACTCCTGCTGAACGGCCTGGGCTAACTGCTGAAGAGTCTGTGGAGCGGCTGGACGTTGTTGGACGCGTCTATTCAGGAGGTCCCACAAATGCTCAATAGGAGACTGGTCGGGGGACATCGGCGGCCACGGTAACGTTCGAATATGCTGCATCTGAAGGTGATCTTGGACGACGCGAGCACGGTGAGGACGTGCATTGTCATCCTGGAAGATGAAATCTGGTCCGTGCCGTTGAGCAAATGGCACAACGATAGGCTCGATGATGTTGTCACGGTAGTAGAGCCCTGTGATATTGACCTGGCATATGTGAAGGTCGGTCCTGTCATTCATACAGATGCCTGCCCACACCATTACACTGCCACCTCCATAACGGTTGTGTACAACAGTTGCAGGAGGCTGGTAACGCTCACCTCGCCGTCGCCAGACACGTATTCGACGATCATGAAAATCCAAAACGAAACGGGACTCATCAGAAAACATCACTGATGCCCACTGTTGATTGGTCCACCGATGATGACGTTGGCACCAATCCATTCTTGCTCGCCTGTCTTGTGGTGACATGGGCAAAGCTACAAACGGTCTGCGTGAGGCCAGTTGCACTTGGTGCAAACGGTTTCGTACTCTGAGTTGAGACCCGGATCCCAGTGGTCTGTTGAAGGTGTTGCTGAAGTTGAGTAGCATTTAGAGTCCGAGTTCTGAGGGCCTGAGTAACAAGAAGTTGATCTTGGTGGCGTGTAGTGACTCTTGGGCGGCCAGTCCGAGGCAAATCAGCCACTGTGCGGAAATTTTGATACCTGTTCCACAGGCTGCTGACAACTGACGGTGAAACATTGAGGTTCCGAGCAACATCCACTTGCCGACTTCCGGTTTGCAACATGCCTATGCCTATCCATCTCTGCTGTTCTGTCAAACGTTCCATGACGAAGAAAAGAAATTGTATCTGTTGCAGAGTCTTTTTATACCTGTCCATGGTGAGTCGATTTTCAAAAAGCCTTTGATAGTCTACACCGCCCATCATTGTGGAAGATACTTACAATCTATGGTTTTCCAACAAAATATGTGAATATAATCAAAGCGCTATATGACAATGCAAGATGTTGTGTTAGAACAAATAAAGGGAATACAGAATGGTTTACAGTAGAAACAGGGGTGAAACAAGGCTGTATTATGTCACCACTACTTTTTGGAATAGCTATTGATTGGGTTATGAGAAACTATAACCCACAATGAACAATTGGGTAATAAAATGGACAAATGGAAAATTCCTGGGGGACCTGGATTTCGCAGATGATGTAGCATTCTTAAGTTCAACACCAAGACAATCCCAAGAAGCAATAAATAATTTGTGTCATCTCTCGGTTAAAATTGGTCTCCAAATAAATGCCTCTAAAACTAAAGCTATGAACTTTTCTAACGAGACCTTTGATATCATCTTGAACGGGGAAAAACTACAGAAAGTTGAAAGTTTCAATTATTTAGGCAGTAAAATGACTCAGGATGGTGACACAACAAGAGAAATCCATACTAGAATTGCTTTGGCAGCTAGCGCCTTCAATAGATTATCTAACATTTGGAAATTACGATCATTGAATATACATACCAAGCTTCGTCTGTTTAATTCAAATGTTATCTCAGTGTTAACATACGGCTGTGAGAGTTGGAAAATAACAAAATCATTGGAGAACAAGCTGAATACATTCGAGAACAAATGTCTTAGAAAACTCATGAACATCAGTTGGAAAGAATTCAAGACTAATCGACAAATAAGAGAAGACTCTAGGCAGAAATATGTCTCCGACTATATAAGGAAAAGACGATGGTCATATATCGGTCATGTCCTACGAATGCAAAACAACAGAATACCACTACAGGCGCTCACTTGGGTTCCTGAGGGTAAGCGGAAAAAAGGAAGACCAAAAGAAACACTCAGAAGAACAATAATAAGAGAAGGAAGAACGTTGGGCCTAAATAATGTGCAAGAGCTAAGAGGAGTGGCGTCACAACGAACAACCTGGAGAGCACTGGTTTCTGCCTTATGCGCCGTGTTTGGCGCTTAAAGAATTTATTATTATTATGGTGAGTAGTGTTCATCAAACTCGAGATACACGCCTTTTTGTGAAAAAGAATAATGTGTGAACTTTACGGATGGGCCCCACCTCTGTTCTTGGGATTGGCTTACTCATCACGAGTCACCAGATCAACATGATATTGCACGTGAGAGTGGAGAAGAGCGTGCTCGATATGTCCATACAACCATTAAATTACGAAATCCACTCTTTTGTAAAATAATACATACCATCTTAAAATATCCCCTACTTTTTGTGACAGGTATATATATGTAAGACTATGCAAAGTTTGGGCTTGATAATTTCATATTGAAGCCTCCAGCTATCATTCTCCGTGATTACCACCACTATCATCATCATTATTCCAGAACAAGGACTGCCTTGTTATATTACGGCGCATGTCAAATTATAAAAGACCATGTTGCGTGATATAACGGTTTAACTCTTTCTTTCTTCTGTCATTTTCAACACAAAAATCTGAATCTTCAACTGAAATGTCATGGGAGTCTAGTTGTATGGCTCTGAAACACGGAGAACAATGAAAACAACCATCTAGAATCTACAGATTTTCATGAATGGGTGCTTCTATAGAATAGAAAGATTGACATGGTATGACAAGATCACTAATGTGGAACTGATGACAAAAACATGACACGTGCCAGCTGACAAGAGATGGGAAGACGACTCCGGAAATGAGTAAGACACACATTGAGGACACCTACTGATAGCATTAAAAGGCAGTCCTTGTTCTGGGATCCACAAGGAAAGAGACGTAGATGGGAACCACATAAAACAGAGAAGAGAACTGAAAATCCAAATGAAAGGAATAAATAAGACAGTGAGCTGATAGCAAAGAACTAGAGGCATCATTTCTAGATGGCTTTTCTTCTTTATGGAGCTGAACATGATGATGATGATAATGTCATTTACATCGTGTTTTCTTTTTTCTCAGTCTTCAATTTTCTTCAGTCTCTCAAACTCTCTTTTCTAGCGCACATCTATTCCTATGTGTTTCCTAATCTCCTTGAATGACGCGTTCTTGATGGAGCCCTTTTTATACTTTAATAAAATTTTGTAAAAATATCTCTTGCGTCATTCTATGTATGTGCAACTTCCGTTTGCCTGTTTGAACGTTTTATTATTTTAAAAAAATATATCATCTAGTGGAATTAATCTACATCAAAACATTTTCTTCCACTGCTGGAGATTTCATCTTGAGTCTCTATAGTGGGCGATGTTTCCCATTGGAGAAACACGCGAGATACTTAGGACATATTTCAGGGTGCTCCTCAGGGATTTAGTGTCAAATTTGGCTACGTGAAAGACAGTAACTCTAGTCCCACATTGAATCTATACCATGTGGTTGAAGCTGGAGATTTGTTTTTTTTTTTTTTTTTACCCTTGAGAAGCCTCAACAGAATTTGAATAAAGTTGTATAACTCTGAAGTTTGCTTGGTAGTAGGGAATATAGGAAATTTGAGTTTGGTTATGTCAACGTGAGTGTTCGTGCGCACACTCAGAAGGTTAATAAAAAAATTTTTTTTTAAAGAATTAGACGACTACACAATACTGTGAGGTGGCGTAGACAGCTGCCACATTATCAGAAATGGATAAACGTAAGCATATTACTGTGATATAGATAAAAGGTCAAGAAGGCAAGCAAACACAGATTAGACAGATAGGCTGACAAGAAAGCAGGCAGACAGACACACAGGCAGAGTGCCGACAGACAGTTGACAGTCAGGCACATAGACAGCTGACAGGTACACAGTCAGCCAGACATATATACAGACTGGCGAACGTATGAACGAACAGAGAGACAAGGATAGTTAGATATATAGCCAGATAGGTAAGCAGGTAGGCAGGCTAGTCGGTCGGTAGGTAGGTAGGTAAATAGACGGATGGAGGAACGAAAAGACAGACGGATGGATAATGAGTCAGTGTGTACATTAAGTAAATAAAGAGACAGAAAGATAAAAATACAGCTTTGAAGCGTGTAAGCATGCACAGCGATAGACAGACCGGCTGGCTGACCATGACACGTATTAGTGCTGTGTAGTAATCCAAGTCTTGCAGCGCAAAATTCTTTTTATCAAAAATTATATTTCTAGGAATTTCCTCTTACTAATAGGAAAAGGAGTTTCGTAAGAAAGGAAACATTTGAAAAAAGATTACAAGCTCAAAGAGAGCATTTATGACTCACCTGCTCACATAGAAGGTTTTCAGAAGAAGCGGAGATATACAGTACTTAAATATCGGAGAATGGGAGCCGCGCTGGTGTAATGGCTTCGGCGTTGTACTGGCGACCAGGTGTTCATGGTTCAAACCCGGGCGTCGGCGTTTGAAGAAATGTTTACGGCCGGAAATTTGACTGAATAGCCTTAACGGCTCCTGTGATAAACCCTCTGTGGATGGGAAGGAGCGAAGCTCCTGACCGGGTTGGAAGGAAAGTCCTCAGGTTCCCCAGCCTCGCAATGACATGTCATTGGGCCGAAGGGCTGAAAGCCCAAGTGCCGCTGGATAAGAAAAAAAAAAAAAAAAAAATATCCGAGAATGGAAAAAAAAAATTATTTTTAAAAATATTTTTATTAACAATGTCGAATATAGAATATCTCAATTTGCGGCTATATAGTCACGCGTAAAGAAGTTTATCATCGGGAGATATGTCTGAAATGTTTGTTTTTATTCTTATACAGGGGCGTACTAAAAATATTTGGCACCGAGGGAGATTCCCCCCCCCCCCAAAAAAAAACAACCCCCAACAAACAAAACAAAAAACACAATGTATATTATGCTAGCAAGTAGATTTTTAAACAGTATAGTACTGTCATAATAGTGTCCGATGGCCCCATGTCACCCGTGGCGGATCACCCCATCGCATTCCCTTTAGTACGCCACTGTATTTCGATTCTCATTTCAGTTTCTAAGTTTCTTTTCTCACTATATTTGTTTTGTTTTGTTTTTTGTATTTCTGTGCTACATTGTTTGTTGTTTCTAGTTTGCTCATTTCTGCTACCATTTTATTTTTCTGTCCTCATTTATTTTTTGTTTAACTTCATTTACAGTGAACTTTTCTGACATTTTTTTGATGCAGTCTGGAAAAGCCCTTATCTTCTCGACGACAATCACTTTTGCCTGTTTGCTATTAAGGCAAAGACCTATATTTTTACTTTTTTGTCACAACTGTATCAATCCTTTCCTGTAACCCTTTTCACCTCTACTACGTTATTAACAATGTATCTCAAGTTGTTAGTATTATGTCCTGTTAAGAGTTTGACTCATAATTTCCTGTCGATCAGACGGTTTAATTGCGCACTTTCTTATCTCTGTTTTTGTCTCCGCTATCTTCTTTTTTGCAGGCTTTTCTTTAACTTGCAACGTATGTCACTCTCTTGTCACCTTCAAATCTTGCAATCGATTTTTCAATCACTTCCAGATGAGCAATAGCTCTGAAACTTGGCATAGTTGTGTATTCCCCATGACAATACAATAATCAGTCGTAACAATAATAAAATGAATAAAATTAAAATTAATATTAATTTTGTTTGTTTGTATTGTACCATCAGTGAAATGGGCAATAACTGCAAATAATCTAGGTGTATTCTTTCCAACAAGATTGTCTCTCTTAGAGAAATATTGAAACTGCTTCCCCCCCCCCCCCTCTCTTTCCACACACACACTATCGCACGCGCGTACACAGACATACACACAACTGACAACTACATTTTAAAAAATGTAATTAACAACTCTTATCAAAATTTTTTTTTAAATAAAACACAAAAAAAATATTAACTTTCCGTGTAATATACTGAATAATTAAATCCGACTCCTGTGCTTTGGACTCGTTTATCGCAAACTGATAATGTCATTAGCGGATCGATTACATTTCACTTAAATTTAAAAACAACAACAAAATAACACTAAAAAGAAGAAAATAAAAAACAAAAATAAAAAATATTTTAAACACAGGCTTTTAATGCACTAAAAAGCCTTAAATAATTTTTCAAGGAGTTTATAGCTTGCAGTCAAAAAATGTAACATCAAAATGACAAAAAGCCTGGGGCGCTGATTCTACATGAAATTAACTTCTGCTTTATACTTCATTACACACTTATGGATAAAATATATGATAAGCGCTTAAGCGCCCCAGGTGCGTGTTTCTCCAATGGGACCCATGCCCAACCCTCCAGTCGCATTTTACGACATGCATGGTAAAGTACAGTGTTACTATTCTTTGCTCCCCTTTTGGGCCCCGGTAACAGACGGGTGAACTTCCCTGGTCAACCGAGGTAGAACGCTTTCATCTCAGGTGGCAGGACCAATCTCCTGGTTTCCCGATGTATTTGTCCCCAGTCTTCCTCGCTGCTTGTCATCCAGGTGTCGCCAGATGTGGGTTAATCTTAGGCAGAACTTGGCTATTTAATCTCGGCTCAAGCATTATTTGTTGCTTGTGTCCCAGAATGCTGATGGTCTTCTATCTACAGAGTGGAATTATCGTTACTAAGCCTGATAAAGTTGCAAATTAGAAAGGAATATTTCTTGTAATATCAGTCAAAACAAGAATGCCGATGTGTCCCAGAATGCCGATGGTCTTCTATCTACAGAGTGGAATTAGCGTTACTAAGCCTAATACAGTTGCAAATTAGAAAGGAATATTTCTTGTAATATCGGTAAGCACACTTATTTATAGAATAACTGCGCTAGCTTTAAACTTGCTTTTTCTAGTGTGTATAAGGAAACCTTTTTAGGCGTAACATAGAGACCCATTTTGTGTAAATGAAAGTACGAAGTTATTTAATTTCTGAAAGACTAGAGATGTTTAAAAGGAAAGATATAGATAGTTTAACAACGGGGATGTTAATTAAGAGGTAGGTGCAAAGACTTCCTCGAATAGTGGTTCATTTAAAGAGAAAAATCTTTTAAATTGACATCTATACATCAGCGTAGTCCCCAATTTAGTTAGTTAAAGTCTGCATAGATTTAAATGCATTTTGCTAACTAAACAATTATTAGATAGAACGGTAGAGATAAATTCACAGTATAATTCTAACTTTAAATGATCAAAATCGGTTCAGAATTAAGAGAGATAATAAATATTTAAAAATTTGCACATTGAACAAGCAGGCAAAAGATGCCTCGTTTTTAGATTCCTAACACCGGTTTTTGGCCGTGTTCTCCGATACGGAGGGATATTGAGTGGTAAAGCGATGGTATAAAAGTCCTTGAACTTGGTTGATTTGGAGCCACAACTTTTTTAAACACTAAGCGGTACAGAAGAGAGCGGCAAAAAAGTGTGCTGTCCAATACTTTGCCACTGCATCTGCATAGCAGACCTAAATACCTTTAGACAGCCTGTTACAGCTTATGTGTATTGCCTGAGGGTAAGAAAGAATATATATAATTTTATAATTTAATTTTCTTGTGATTAATCCACTGGTGTGTTCGTAAGTGTGTTGAGCGTGTTAAGAAAAAAACTTACAGGACGAGTGTATTGCCACCTGAAAGCAAGCCTGTGTTGACTTTTAGAGATGAAAGCCAGCATTGGGAAATGTGTACAATATTTGAGAATTATGGCAAAAATACGACTGTAGGTTTAATAATGTATTTGAAGGAGCATTTCCTAACGGAAAGACACACTGATCATGACCATGAGAAAGGATCACAGAATTTGTTAACATGTATTAATCAAGGTGTCACTTAATAGTTTGAACTGAACCAAATCATTGTATGGAAGCAGATCATGGACAAATGGATCTAACGTAGGATTTATAAGGAAAGTGTAATCACATTGAACTGGCTGTGAGTGGTGTAGTGGTTTTGATGGTATTGTATGATGGTGATATTACTAAGTGTGATGTATGAGGTCAGCTGTGAAGGCTCCTGAGATAAAATGTAGCTGTGAATTTTCAGAAGGCCTTTCTTGCTACCACTACGACCTCACACCTATCTTTTTTTCTAATGAATGTGGCTACGTTAAAATCTAGGGTACTGAATGTAATGTGTTGTATTGACATATACACACACACACACAGATATTAAATAATATAATATTATCAATAAAATTTAGAACACAATGAACTAAATTCAGCTGGTGAAATTTTAGAAAGTAAATCTTTTTTAAATTTATTTGTTCTGAACCAAGGTTTTATTTTGGCCAGAACATATAAAAGATTTTGGAATTTATGAGTGAATGGCATGAATAAATGGCATGATAAATAAAAGGTGTGTACGTATACAATTTTCACGATTAGTTAATATTTCTACAGTTCATAATTTTATTTTCCCTGGGAGAACGATGAATAGATGTGCTGTTGGGGTGGCTTCATCCCTCCCTGTCTATGCCTACCAAACATTGTCCATTAATGATGGAATGAAATGGGATGTTTTAGTAGTAATTCACTTTGGGTGCTATGTCTATGAAGTTGGTGTAAATCCAGCAGACCAGCCTGCTTACGTAACTTTGAAAGAGTAGTTCTGGTGCTGGAATCTGGTGGCCCCACCTCTCCGTGCTTGGGGGCAATATATCGGGTGGCCCCACCTCTCCGTGCTTGGGGCAATACAAGGCTGTTCTGCCGAGATGCGACACTGCACGGGTCCTCACTGTCAATTATTTACCCAGCATTTGACACGACCTTTTGGTGTCAACATAAAAAACTCACAGCTCAGATTATGAATAAAGAACACAGAAATGCTAGCAAAACTCAGCTGAGCTGCTGGCTATAGTATGGCGTCCCTGAACTTATTTCAATTTACTTCATTGGAAATCACCACACTTAAAATTTACTGTGTCTATCACTGGACAACTATTGAGGAATGGCAAAAAAGCTCGTCTGAGCGCTGATAATATGATTGTCTGTGGCCAATCAATGCCTTGTGTTTTTTCAATTCAAATTTCCTACACTAAAGTCATTTCAGTCATGCTTCAGTCAAGTATGGATTTTTATCTGTTAGTCCGTCCGTCTCTACTTGCGTTTTCACAAAAAACGTACTTGGTTTTTGAACCAACCTATCCGTCCCCTCTCCAAATTTGCCTGAAAAGTTATTTTTAGCCTAGATTTGGACACTTGAGTATCAAGGTCGCGGTTTTTGTGCAAATTAGTGACATGTTTGATTCAATGCAGTCTTTCGCTGATGTGAACAACACAGTCTTTTGTCAATGTCGTCATTATTATCTATCCGTCTGTATAAATAAAAGCATATTATTTCACTGCTCAAAATGGGCCATCCGGCCAGCTAATTTTTATATTCCTAATATTAGTATTAAGAAAAAGTTACTTTTTTAATTTTGTAATATTTCAAGCATCTGCGTTGTAATGCTTTTGCCGCTGAATTCAAATAAAAGGCTTGGTATCGCATAAGCGTCCCTTTCCGTACCTCGTGTCAATTTGGGGACGTGAATTTTTCCTCCGTCCCCCCCCCCCCCCCCCCCTCCCCCCCCCCCCCTCCCCCCTCCCCCCAATTGCATCTTCTAAGCCTTGCTAGTCTCACGCAATTTTTCAGTCATATTTTTTTTTTTCTTTTGATCCGCCGTTCTCATCCCGTTCAAATGGTAACCGTTTCAGCAATTTAATTTCCATGGCGGGTGATGACCCGCGGCGTGGGCGATCATGCCTTCTAGTAACTTACGCATTCTTTTTATCCCTACATTTTATCCTTTGGAGATATTTTTACGTTGTATCACTTGTTAATTTTATGACACATCTCCCCACTTGAAAACATGCCTACGGCAAGTTCTAAAACCAGTGATACACCTAGATAAAATCTCTCCTCACGCCTGCCATTACTCTAATTTTGATCACAGGGGTGCCGACTGAGGAAATCTGCACCGACATTCAATTTGCCTGGGATATATTGGATACTAAACTGATAAGGTTGAAGCAATAAAGACCACCTCAGCAATCTTGCGTTTTCATGCTTAGCCTGAGATAAGAATACGAGAGGCTGATGATCCGTCTCGACCACAAAAGTCCTACCATACAGATAGATTTGAAACTTCTTTATTGCCCAGATTAACGCTAAACATTCTTTTTCGCTTGTGGAGTATCCTTGTTCCGCCTTATTCAATTTGCGGCTTGCATAAGCGACTGGTTTCAGTTCCCCATCAGGTGAAGATGATCTTTGCAACAAAGCCCCTCCGAGTCCTACATTACTGGCATCGGTTCTTAAGACAAAGTCCTGTGTCAAATCAGGCAGTTTGAGAATAGGCTTGCTAGTGAGTTTTTCCTTTAACTCTTGGAACGCTAGTTCACATTGTGCAGTCCAAATAATTTTATCTGGAAGTCCCTTGCGAGTCAGATCAGTCAGAGGAGCACAAATAGCGTTAAAATTTTTGATGTATTTCTGATAAAATCCGCATAACGACACGAATGATCGCACGTCCTTTTTTGTTTGTGGTCTAGGTGCTCTCTGCAGTTTTTCCAAGTTCTTAGGATCAGGGGTCATGTTACCCTGATATACAGTGTGTCCCAAGAATTCCAACTCTTTGCATCCAATACAACATTTTGTTGGCCTAGCAGTTAAGTTCGCCTCCCTGAGTCTATTAAATAACATCTCTAGAGCTTCAATGTGTTCTTCAAATGTCTCTGTGGCGACGAGAATATCATCGATGAAATTCGTGATACATGGGTTATTCAGGGGATCCAACAATTTGCGCATCATCCTTGAAAATACACTCGGAGCATTTTTCAGTCCGAATGGTAGCATATTGAATTCATAATGTCCATCCGAAGTGCTAAAAGCCAAATAAGGTCTCACTTCAGGCTTCACTGGAATCTGGTAATAGCCTTTACTAAGATCCACCTTTGAAAAGTATTTTGCCTTGTTCAGTCTGGCAAATAACTGTTTTGTGTCTGGTAATGGATCCACTTGTCCTTCTGTGACAGCATTCAGTTTCCTGTAATCTATGCACAGTCTGTGTTCCCCAGACGGTTTTCTCAACAAAACGACACTGGAACTAAAGGGTGATTCACTGTGCGAAATAATCCCCTCCTTCAACAAATAATCTATTTCTTCCTTCAATGCCTTCTCCTTCGCGAACGGAATAGAATAGGCTCTCATACAGATTGGGTTTGAGTCTACCAGTTTCATGTCATACTGTAGCAAATTTGTATGGCCTGGTTTATCTGTTAATACATCTGTATGTTCCTCCAGAACCTGTTGAACTCTCTCCCTCTGGTTTTTAGTCAGGTGCTTACTGACTTTTACCTGTGCTGCTGTTTCACAAGGATGTAATGGGTATTCATGTGAGGTGAGTGGTTCCTTTTGCATTTGAGTTGCGATAGCTAAGGTCAGCAAGGGGGTGCTTTCCTGGAGTGGTCTGTCCAGATACTTCTTTAACAGGTTTACGTGATAAACTTTCTCCTTCCCCTTTTTGTCAATTTTATAGTTTGTTCTAGACACCTTCTCTAGAACCGTATATGGACCTTGCCATCCAATTTGTAATTTATTCTGGCTACCGGGTAGTAGAAGCAGCACCTTCTCTCCCACAGCTAGTTCTCTGTCCTTTGCCTTCCTATTAAAATATGCTGCATGTTTCTTCCTGGCTTGTTTCAAATTATCATTTGCCAGTTTCCATCCAGCTTCAAACGAGTGGTCAGTTCGTTCACGTATTGATAAGATGAGGTAACAGTCTCTTCCGCCTTCTCATCTGTCCAGGTCCTTAATAAAGTTACATCTGGATCTTTAATTTATCATACTTATTTTTCATGGAACCCATCGGGTCCCGTCCATTAGAAGCTTTATAATGAGGACTTTTCTTCCTAGAATCATCACTCACAAATCGACCACTACCAATTTTTTTCTGGGGTTTGTCTCCCCACTTGAGATTGCTTATGAGAGATCTTCGCTCTCTTTTCTGTTCTTCCAGTTTATATAAGTCTGACCGAGGGATTGTCATCTTATCCTGGGTAAAATTTACTCTTTGTACTCGTCGCATAGTGGCCATGTTAATCCATTCAAGTGAAGACTGGGTGTGAAAAGGGGGCTCCCATTCCACTTTGTCTACCCGAGTATAATTAGTTTTCCTTTCAGGCCTAAAGTTGCCCCGTGGCGTTTCTAGGTCCTGCACATATTTTCCCTTTGTGGGTGTTCCCTCATGAAATACGCCACATGCTTCTACAAAGTTTTCAACATCGACATTTACGTCGGGCCAATAGTATTTTCGAGCAATCTTTTGGCAGATGGTACCGACTTTCTCATGGTCACCATCTTTTCCAACATGTAAGCTCCTTATTAAGTTTGCCCTATATATCTTGGGAAGAACTAACTGTCCGTGACCAGTGGATCTAGTTCCTGTCTTCCTGTATAATAGTTTGTTCTTCATGAAATATTCCCCCTTGCTCGGAGGTGTGTGGCATTTGGGCAATTTTTTAAAACATGGCTTGAGTGTCCTATCCTCAGCCTGCGCCTTCCTCATCTCCTCTGGATGAGCATTTATAGGTTCACCTTCTTCCTCCTTCTTCTGTGACCTGGTCGCACTGTCGCCATGATCACAGGTTTCTCGGGATTCCCCAAGAAGACGTATCTACACCCCAATATCAGAGGGTAGATTGGTTCATCTATCACTGCTGCTCTGATTTCTCCTTCCACATAGCGAGTTTTCACCGTTATCCTTGCGATGGGAAGTGTCATGAGTGGTATGTCCTTAGTCGCCCCTTGTATTTCCACTGTTTCTGTGGTATACTGACTTGGGTCCACTAGGCTAGACTTCACAACTGAATCATAATCCAAACCTGTATCATAAAGGCACCTTATGGTGACCCCATTACAAATAACATCCTCACAAACTGGGGGGGTGATAAGGTTCCTGTTGTCCATTAGGATTAACCTTTAATCTTTGCGTCCCCGACTTCATTGCAGCAATGTTTGAAGGTTTCCTTCTACAAAATTCGGTGTTATGGTTATCTTTCTTGCACCATTTACACCATCTTTTTCCTTGGTTCAACGGTTTTCTTTCATTGAATTTTTGGTCATTGAACTGTGAGTTTCTGTCTCGGTAGTCATTTCTTGGCCGTTCAAAGTTTGTCCTACCTTTATTTCCCTGCTCTCTATTATCAAATTTATTAAATTGCTGTGGAGCTTTAAAATTGTCTATGTGCTTCTTTTTAGCACCACTTACCTCTGCCTGGGCTGCCTGATACCTCTCAGCGACATTTAAAACCTCTCCCAATTTCTCTGCACCTTGTTCCATGAGGAATTTTCTCATGTCTGGAGCCATGGACTCTCTCAATTGCTCAATCATGATCATTTCTTTAAGATCTTGGGTCTTCCCCAGAGCAGTCCATTTCTCCAAATAGGTTTCCAGTCTGGCAGAGAATTGGTGGTATGTCTCCCCAGACAACAGTTTGGCATTTCTAAATTTCTTACGATAAAATTCCCCATTTTTTTCGTACCTCAATAACAAAGCCTGCTTTAACATGTCATAATTGTCTTGGTCTTCTCTGTTCATTTTTGCGAAGACTTCATAAGAAGTACCTCTCAGTCCCTGTGATAGCTTTAAACTCCACCTCTCTCTCTCTCTAACCCATATGTAGTAGCTAATAACTCAAAACGTCCTAGGTACCCCTCTATGTCATCGTCTTTTTCAACAAAATGGTCTAAATGAAACCCCATAGCTGAGTTTGAGGCTCCCAGACTGGGCGTAGCATCTGAGGCAAAAGGGCTGGCACCATTTTCAGGAGCCTGGCCTTGTAATTCCAGCTCCCTTAGTCGTAATTCGTGCTCCCTTTGCAACCTTCTATCTTCTGCCTCCCTTTCGGCAGTCAATCTTTTTTCTTCTGCCTCCCTTTCGGCCTTTTTATCTTCTGCCTCCCTTTCGGCAGTCAATCTTTTTTCTTCTGCCTCCCTTTCGGCCTTTTTATCTTCTGCCTCCCTTTGCTGTCGTTTGTCTTCTGCCTCAATCTGCAGCCTCTTAATTTCTCTATCAGCCTCTAACCTCTTCTCTTCAGCCAACCTTTCAGACTCTAATTTTCTTTCAGCCTCTTTTTCTAATCTTCTTTCTTCCCGTTCAATATACTTATCACATTCAGCCGTTACGTATTGAATTAAAATCTGACCATCCATTCCCATCTCCTTTGCGGTCAGCACAGCAGCTGATCTAAATTTTGCCAGCTCCGCCATACTCTTTAAACAAATCTAGCAATAAGCAAAGTAAAATTTCCAACCCTAAAGTACTTATAATTACTCTAGACTAAAATAATTCTAATTAATTAATTAACTAACACTGGCTGTGAAGATTTACCAACTTCTAATTGCCCTTTTAATTTAAAGGGACACTTTTAATTTTAAGGGAATTTTACAATTTTGTTCCCCTAATTTTATTTCTCCCACCAGGAGATCCTTATATTACTGTTTATGCTAATTATCCCTGGACAAGACCCCAATATATGTAGTGGTTTTGATGGTATTGTATGATGGTGATATTACTAAGTGTGATGTATGAGGTCAGCTGTGAAGGCTCCTGAGATAAAATGTAGCTGTGAATTTTCAGAAGGCCTTTCTTGCTACCACTACGACCTCACACCTATCTTTTTTTTCTAATGAATGTGGCTACGTTAAAATCTAGGGTACTGAATGTAATGTGTTGTATTGACATATACACACACACAGAGATATTAAATAATATAATATTATCAATAAAATTTAGAACACAATGAACTAAATTCAGCTGGTGAAATTTTAGAAAGTAAATCTTTTTTAAATTTATTTGTTCTGAACCAAGGTTTTATTTTGGCCAGAACATATAAAAGATTTTGGAATTTATGAGTGAATGGCATGAATAAATGGCATGATAAATAAAAGGTGTGTACGTATACAATTTTCACGATTAGTTAATATTTCTACAGTTCATAATTTTATTTTCCCTGCGAGAACGATGAATAGATGTGCTGTTGGGGTGGCTTCATCCCTCCCTGTCTATGCCTACCAAACATTGTCCATTAATGATGGAATGAAATGGGATGTTTTAGTAGTAATTCACTTTGGGTGCTATGTCTATGAAGTTGGTGTAAATCCAGCAGACCAGCCTGCTTACGTAACTTTGAAAGAGTAGTTCTGGTGCTGGAATCTGGTGGCCCCACCTCTCCGTGCTTGGGGGCAATATATCGGGTGGCCCCACCTCTCCGTGCTTGGGGCAATACAAGGCTGTTCTGCCGAGATGCGACACTGCACGGGTCCTCACTGTCAATTATTTACCCAGCATTTGACACCACCTTTTGGTGTCAACATAAAAAACTCACAGCTCAGATTATGAATAAAGAACACAGAAATGCTAGCAAAACTCAGCTGAGCTGCTGGCTATAGTATGGCGTCCCTGAACTTATTTCAATTTACTTCATTGGAAATCACCACACTTAAAATTTACTGTGTCTATCACTGGACAACTATTGAGGAATGGCAAAAAAGCTCGTCTGAGCGCTGATAATATGATTGTCTGTGGCCAATCAATGCCTTGTGTTTTTCAATTCAAATTTCCTACACTAAAGTCATTTCAGTCATGCTTCAGTCAAGTATGGATTTTTATCTGTTAGTCCGTCCGTCTCTACTTGCGTTTTCACAAAAAACGTACTTGGTTTTTAAACCAACCTATCCGTCCCCTCTACAAATTTGCCTGAAAAGTTATTTTTAGCCACAATTCTCCTTAACACCCTCTCTCTTTCATTCTAACTAGATTTGGACACTTGAGTATCAAGGTCGCGGTTTTTGTGCAAATTAGTGACATGTTTGATTCAATGCAGTCTTTCGCTGATGTGAACAACAGTCTTTTGTCAATGTCGTCATTATTATCTATCCGTCTGTATAAATAAAAGCATATTATTTCACTGCTCAAAATGGGCCATCCGGCCAGCTAATTTTTATATTCCTAACATTAGTATTAAGAAAAAGTTACTTTTTAAATTTTGTAATATTTCAAGCATCTGCGTTGTAATGCTTTTGCCGCTGAATTCAAATAAAAGGCTTGGTATCGCATAAGCGTCCCTTTCCGTACCTCGTGTCAATTTGGGGACGTGAACTTTTTCCTCCGTCCCCCCCAATTGCATCTTCTAAGCCTTGCTAGTCTCACGCAATTTTTCAGTCATATTTTTTTTTTTCTTTTGATCCGCCGTTCTCATCCCGTTCAAATGGTAACCGTTTCAGCAATTTAATTTCCATGGCGGGTGATGACCCGCGGCGTGGGCGATCATGCCTTCTAGTAACTTACGCATTCTTTTTATCCCTACATTTTATCCTTTGGAGATATTTTTATGTTGTATCACTTGTTAATTTTATGACAAGTGGTACTGAGGTAAATTGTCCTGTGCAATTGTTAGCACCATGTCTGAAACTGTTTGTTACGTCCATTGTGTGTGTGGATAGAATAGTGCTGGATCATACAAGGGTTGTGATTATTTGTATTACAGGTTTTATCCTGCAACTACTAAGATTGTAAGAGACATTCACTTCTGAGGAACTCTGTGGTGCAAACGTTCTCAATATATCTAGAACTAGACAACCTATGTTTCCCAGCCTGGAGATCCAGACCTTTTGTGATCCTGGCTATAGTGGATGATTCTCATTTTTGGAGATAAGTGGTATCACAATTCCACTGATTAGCCTATCCAGCAACTTAGTAATAAGAAATAAATTACAAATAACAACAAAAACAGTTTGAGTGATGACTCATGAAGGACTTTATTAAACTAAGTAGTAACTTCACAGACCAGCGAAAGTGATAAATAAATAAATAAATAAATAAATATATATATAAATATATATATGTATATTTATATATGTATATATATGTATATATATGTATGTATATATATATATATATATATATATATATATATATATATATATATATATATATATATATATATATATATATATATATATATATATATATATATATATATATATATATATATATATATATATATATATATATATATATATATATATATATATATTTATTTATTTATTTATTTATTTATTTATTTATTTATTTATTTATTTTTATTTTTTTTTATTTATTTATTTATTTTTATTTATTTATTTTTATTTATTTATATATATATATATTAATGTGAAATAAATCATGAATATTGGAAATATAATTTTATCATATTTAACTAGTGTGGAAATGGACATTCCATGTTTATTTATTTTATCTTGTACAAACCTTTGAATTCTTTATCATTTTCCTAACCGAAAAGAGAAACGGTATTGGATCAATAAATTGTAAATATATATAATCAGTCTTACTTAATTATTTAAATTGAGTTAAGGTTCTGTTGGTTATATATATATCTATTACATATTTAATTAACTAATTAATCCCCTGGCAGAGTCAATACAAAACTAATAACCATTATTCAAGGGAGGATCTTGAGAGGTAGCACTTAGACCTTCAGTAACAAACACTATCATCATACTTGAAGGTTTATACAGCTTGACCCTACCTTTGATTGTCGATACACCCTTGCTCTTTTCAGAGAAGGGGGTATTTCTCATAAGACCAGTCTCTTAGCTGGCACTATCCTGGTCTCATCTGATACATCTTTTTGTCCAGGATATCTTTCATTTAATAACATCTGAACCTCCCTCGACACAGAGATCGGTTTATAGTTATGTTAATGAATTTATTTTTCTAACAGTCAGTCAACTAAAAGTAAATTTCCAAAGGGATGTATATACCTCTGTAAAGATATTGATTATAATGATCCTATCAGCCCAATAAATCATCATTTGTGTTGTAAACATTTGATGGGCATATCATTTGTTGAACAACGGTTAAAATAAATGTACGTTAATTTACTGCGGGAAGTAATTAATTCTTTGGAGTGAATACCTGAGACCTTGTCGGCGCAGTAGGTACCAATTTTTTTCACAACCTCTCTCAAACAGGAAGGGCCACTCCATGTCTGTATAATTATTTTTCTTCTTTCGCCCAGAGTGATCTAGATGACCACACTATCAAGTGTCAGCAAAGGGGCTTCAGCCCAAACAAGTATATATATTTACATTCTTGCCCTTGTACCTGAGGACATATATCTCATGTTCCTCCCTCCTCCCCCTCCCACAACCTCTTTGAGTCAACTGTTACGCGGATTACTGGCAGGTAGTGTTATATTTACCTACAACGCTGTCTCAGCGAGCGATTTCGAGCGATAAAGGGCGGAGTAAACTGACCACGCTAGTCACGCGCGATGTAGGCTCGTACCTGTGTATTGAGATCTCGAACACGAATAGGGGTTGGCCGAGAGTTTTTTTTTTTTTTTTTTTGGCGTGTCTTTTGTATTGGGGGGGGGGGGGAGGAGGGGGAGGGTTGTCTGCTTTGTATATTTCAGAGATACCCCAGAGTCTTCTAGAGACAGAGAGCCCCTGTCAACCACCTTCCCTATTTTACGTTTTACCCACGATTTATTAGGCCATTTTATCGCCAAGCTTTATTATTTTTCATTGCTACTAGGCAGCGAGTGGATATCATCGCTTGTGTCTTCATTAAGACAGCCAACTATTATCAATCCATCCCCCATACTTTTGTGGTCAGTTATACCTTGTAGCTAACGCTAACCACCCCTAGGTGACCATTGACTTTTGCTTTCCTAAAAGTTAACATATCCCCGTAAAGAAGGCAACATCACATCTTCAGCGACACCAAAGGCTAATTCTACCATCAAAGAGTTAGGTACGGTGAACTATCGAATTCCAAAATCCATTTTACTGTAGATTATTAGCATACCTACAGGTCGGTCACTCAGCTGATTTAACAGACTGCGCGGAAGGAAAATATTTCCGACACGATTTCCTTTTTTTTTTTTTTGCTCTAACACCTGAATAAGTTACAGGGAGACGGAAATTATAGACTTAGACTCAGTTATACTGTGGTACCACCCCTGGACTATTGGCGTGTTAAATTGATTTGCAGACCTTAAGACGAGGACTGTTATACTTTATCTCTAGCTTTCTTTTCTTGTTTTCCTTTGCTTACCACTAATATTGATACTCTGTGTGATATTCATTGATGTGTATCGAAATATATATTTTTGAGGACTAATTGTTGTACTTATGGATATTTTTTTTTTTTTTTTTTTTTTGTAATAAATATATATTTTATAGCGGTCAGAATTACTTCACTATTTCGTCTGTCACCTTAAGGCTGACTTTTCTTCTCACTGTGATATTTCATATTTAGAAGAAAAAGGCGTGTATGTATGACATTTAAATTGTGAGTGTAGCAGGAATTAAGAGATTATATATATATATATATATATATATATATATATATATATATATATATATATATATATATATATATATATATATATATATATATTCTCCCCTGACTGTCATACAGCACTCTCCATTCATATTTGTGAAACTTGTATCTGCCTACTGGCAAGCATCTCACTCGCAATGTAATTGCCCTTAGTCATTTTCTTTAACTACCTCACGATATGTCCACCAAATTATTTTCCTGGCACATCCTCTATACGTCTAATTATATTTTCTATGTACAGAGAGAACAAATTGGGTAACTCATCACATTCCCGCCTAGCACCCTGTTTTATCCACTCAAACTGTCCTGTTTGGGTACCAGTTCTTTATAGATGCTATTTGTGTCCAATACATATTCTTTATTATTTGCATGTTTTTGCCATTGTATACTATTTGTGTAAAATTTTGATAATTTTCTCATGGTTCACTTTGTCAAATTCCGCAGTGTAGTCTATAAAGCACACATGTAGCTCTGATTTTCCTTCTATTACTTTTTCTATTGATGTTCTTAATATATAAATATCGTTGTTAGTGTTTTTGATTTCTACAAATCCGAAATGTTCATCACCTGTATCCTGCGTTTATTGTCGTTATAACTCATAATAATATTTGTGTCACGTGACAAATAAGATTAATTATTTAGGGAACTTCACATTCGATAGTTCCAGTTTTCTGTGGCAAAGCTGTGAAAATGAATTTTAGTAGACCACCAAGCATGTATTTACTGGTGCAGATGTCAGTCAACAGTTTTGTTGTTTCCTCTATTCCAGTTTTCACACATACTCAGTTTCCTATACTGTTACATTGTTTGGTCGATGGTTGTGCTATCTCCGGGTGACGCATTGCGTCCACAACTTCTCCTGCAAATATTGGCTTTCTTCACAGTTGTTTTGAATATTCAATTCCGTCCTTTCTTTATTACAGAATTCATACTATATTTTAGTTTATTTTTTATTTCAAACAGCCAGCCTGTGTTTGCATTCTTTTGCCTGTTAACTCATTTATTTGATTATGTGTAAATGTTTTTTTTTCCTGTGTTAACCATCAAACTCTCTGCACTTCTGGTTTAGCCAGGTTTCTTTAATTGTTTAATGTGTTTAATATTTCACTACTAAGAATTTTATATTCCGATTTGTCCTGCTTCTTCTTTCTTCTTGTATTCTTCAATTGTAACATGTCATTTGTCAATCAATTCTTATTTGCAGTCATGTTTACTGCTGTTAATTTAATATTTAATTTTATGTCTGATGTGCAGATTCCTGATCTTCAATTGTTCATCTATCGTTAATACTTTTTGTGTGGCCTTGTGTCTATTCTCAGTTGTAATGTTATATCTCTCACTCGTTTCAATGTCTGAATTAAGTAAAGTTATATCTAGCTTGATGTTTTTAAGCCTCTCTTTCCCCTCTGTTAGTTTATGCTAAGCTTTCCTGTAGTTGATACATGGTCTGTTCTAGGCCCTGTTTTAACAGATACCAATCTGTTTCTGAATCTTCTGCATATCAGTTTATGGTCAATTTTATTACGAACAATGTTGTCTATACCAGTGTTTAATATTATAGTATCGTGTGTTTTTGCCCACTCCATCAGTTTGTCGCCTCTTTCATTTCTTTCAGCCAGACTATAAACACTAGTCACTTTTTCCCTGTTTTCATTATCAGCTTTTCTATTGATGTCTCTAAATACCATATTTGCCTCCTGAGATTTACACTGGGAAAAAGCCATGGCAAGTTCATTGTAAAGTTTGTCAGTTATTTCTTCTATACCAGCGGCCGGCAAACCAGGAGCTGTGGAGATCTACTATGGAAACCCCAAGGTTCTAAATATCTACCTTGAAAAAATGTTTACCTGTTTCCATGTTTCACATTATCTAGACTGAAATAAGTCCAGCCTATATGTAACTTTCATCTCTGTAGAAAGATCTGCTCCCTGCAACTCCATCAATAGAGATGTGGAAAATTAAAACTAAATATTTTACCGACCTATTAACTGCACTTCAAAGAAAAGATTGTTTTTTAATAAGTTCACAAAAAGAATGAATTTTAGAAAGCTAGCTTGCGCGTTTTAACTGGGAATGCAGTGAAAGCACCTTTAAACCTGGGAACACCACGCTTTTAAGTGCCAGTTTGAGAGGGCTAGTATGAAATTTACCTATGCTAAAAATTGGTTGTACCCCTTCATCCCATAAAGATCTACCAGATGTCACCTTGGGATCTACCGGTAGATGTAGACTGGTTGCCGACCCCTGTTATATACTGTCCGATGTTGGTGCGTATATTTATATCAAATTAATATCTAGTTGTCATCCTCCCCATTTATCTAACAGCATTTAATTTGATAAGGGAGAAAATCCCTTTCATGTTTGCGTCCTCAAAAATAAATTAGTTGGCAGCTGTCAGAAAGCATTTCGCCACCGGGGATACATCGCATCTCACACAGCCCTAAGAAATAGGAATTTATTGTTTGCATTCTCTTTTTTTTAAGTTTTCCAATGTTCCATCCTGCTAAATTGATCTTACAAGTTCCTGTGATTAGGATGTATTTAATTTAATTTTCCTAACAGTAGTTTAATGATGGTCGGATAACAGTTTGTTCTGACAGTTCAGCCATCCACCACCCAGTTTGACGCACCTGGCAGGAGGACGAGCTCCTCCCCCAGGCAGTCTGGTGTTACATTTAAATAAAATGTAGCGTAACAACCTACTTTATATATCCTCTGGCGGCTGGCGGATGGCAGCTTTCTATAAGTAATCTGGTTTCCAATATATCTTTGACGTCATATTTCTAAATTTATCCTTCGTTCCCGCTTTGAGGCCCTATTATTACCGGCCTGTGGTAAGGATCAATGTTAAATCATTCAAGTTTGCGCTCTCTCATCTTGTTGTCTCATGGATGTCTGTGTCTCTCTGTCTGTAACTGTATATTATTCTGTCTAAATGCACGTCGTTTTATATTGCGCCTTTTTTCTGTCAATATTGTTCTCCCCTCACCCTCATTTTTGGTCATCATCAATACCATTTGTCTATTTCCTTTCTCTCCCTTCGTTTTATAAACTACGCTTTCTATCTGTCCGTCCGTCCGTCCGTCCGTCCACCAACCCACACATCTATCTATCTATCTATCTATATATCTATATATCTATCTATCTATCTATCTATCTATCTATCTATCTATCTTTCTATCTATCTATCTATCTATCTATCTATCTATCTATCTATCTATCTATCTATCTATCTGTCTGTCTATCTATCTATCTATCTATCTATCTATCTATCTATCTATCTATCTATCTATCTATCTATCTATCTATCTATCTATCTATCTAACTATCTATCTACCTACCGACCTACCTATATATATATATATATATATATATATATATATATATATATATATATATATATATATATATATATATATATATATATATATATATTAGTCGCCCTGTACGACATGCCTGATAGTGCAAGAACAACTGAAAGAGTTACTCGGCCTAGGAACTGCCTAACATCACGCAAGAAGCTAAGTAAACGAACAGGGGAAACAAACATTAAGACCTACAAGCTGAGAGAGCCAGAAGTGAAGACCAGATAACAGGGGCTTATTGCTACAGCAGTGAGAAACACAGAACAACAACCTGATGACATGGAAACACTCTGGCTGGCATTCAAGGACGTCAGAAGCATGTGGTGGTTCGACTTGGGAACAAGAAAAAGAGGACACCTTAGTGGACAGATGAGGTTAAAGAGAAAATAAGAGAGAAGAAAAAGGCATGAAAACAATACTTAGGAGCTAAAAACACAACAGAAAAAACAGAGAAATACAGAGAATATATGATATTCAGGACAGAAGCAAAGAACAAGGTGCTATCAGCAAAACAGAAGTCCTGGGAAGAATTTGAAGAAAAGCTAGAAAGCGATGCGCAAGAAAACCAGAAATTGTTCTATAAGACCCTAAAGAATATGAGGAAGAAAAACAGTGCTCTCTTAAATTTATAAAGGACAAGCAAGGCAAATTGCTTACTGCCCAAAAAGAAGTAATGGAAAGATGGAAAGAACATTTTTCAGAGCTCCTGGATGGTGAACAAGGTCAAGCATCAGAAATGATAACCACTGACACAGAAGGGGAAACCAATAGTGATGAAGATGACATAAAGATGGAAGAACTAAAGGCAGCACTGGAGAAAATCAAGATGGACAAAGCAGCAGGACATGATGGCATAACACCAGAAATGGTTAAGTTCGTGGGAGCAGCAGGCGACCTATTACTCCTAAGGGTCCTACAGGCAGCTTGGTGCAACAAGACCATACCAAAGGATTGGGATATTGCCATAATAACACCGATTTTCAGAAAGGGTGACAACCGACAATGTGGAAACCAATAGAGGCATATCCCTTCTCAGTGTCCCTGGTAAAATCTACTCTAGAATACTGGAGCAGAGACTCAGACGCCTAACTGAGCCACAAATGGATGAGGTCCAGTGTGGCTTCCAAGCAAATCGAAGTACTCAAGACCTAATCTTCACACTCAGACAGTTGAGTGAAAAGGCTCTTGAGTCTAAGAATGAGATCCATCTTTGCTTCTTAGATCTGGAAAAGACATTTGACAAGGTCCCATGGAACAAACTCTGGGACTGTTTTGGCAAGGAAGAACATTCCAACACCTCTGATTCATGCTATACAGAGCTTCTACAAGTCTTGCAGAAATTATGTGAGGACGGCAAACCATAAGTCAGAAGAATTCAGGACCACCACTGGTGTAAGACAAGGTGATATCCTGTCACCTTATCTTTTCATACTCCTCATGGACGATGTCAACGAAGCATATAAGGAGAGGACAAGAAAGTATTCAGTGGTGTACTGGAAGAACAGACAGGTCTGTATTTCAGAGCTGGCATTTTCTGATGATGTTGCCCTGATTGCTAAATAAGAGGCACATCTTCAATCCAACCTGCAAGTCTGGAAGGAGGAGCTGGAGAAGAGAGGGATGATCATAAGCAGCTCGAAAACAAAACCCATGGTGATATCACGAGAAGAAAGAAGACATCAGATTAAGCTGGGAGAACAGGTCCTGGAGCAGGTCGACCACTTTAAATACCTTGGAGCTGTCATAGACCGGAAAGGAGGCATCAAAGAAGAGTTGGCTACCCGAAGAGCAGAAGCTGGGAGACTTTTTCAAGCCATAAATCGAGGATTCCTCAGCAAAAGAGAAGTTGATAAGAAGACGAAGATGGATGTATACCGCTCCACCTATGTCCCAGTCTTGACATATGGATGCGAGTCATGGGTAATGACTACAACCTACAAAAGCCAGATCCAAACCTCAGAAATGAGGTATCTGAGGAAGGTGGTTGAAGTAACAAGAAGAGACATAGTCCGCAACCAGACGATACGTCAAGGCCTAAATACCCAACCCCTGCAGACCCAAGTAGTACAGTCCCAACTGAGATCGTTTGTCCATGTCTGCAAAATGGGAGAAGATCGGCTACCACGGCAAGCATAGGAAACTAAGAGCCAGGGATCCAGACCTCCAGGACGACCCAAAGCCCGCTGGGAGGACTAACATTAGACAATCTTTGAAGGACCGAGGACTAGAATGGAACCAAGCCAGGAGGAAGACAGCCGATATAATAGTATGGCGCTCTCTCTTACAAACCTCTACACCTCACGGTAGAAGAGGAACGACTAAGTAAGTAAGTATATATATATATATATATATATATATATATATATATACATATATACATACATATATACATATATATATTATCCCCACATACATACACATATATATATATATATACACACATATATATATATATATATATATATATATATATATATATATATATATATATATATATACATATATATATATGTAACATATATACATAAATACATATATACATGTATATACATGTATATACATGTATATATATGTATATATGTATATATGTATATATGTATATATGTATATATGTATTTATGTATATATGTATATATGTATGTATGAATGTATGAATGTATGTATGTATATATATATATATACATATATACATACATATATACATATATACATATATATATATATATATATACATATATATATACATATATATATATATATATATATATATATATATATATATATATATATATATATATATATATATATATATATATATATATATATATATATATATATATATATATATATATATATATATATATATATATATATATATATATATATATATATATATATATATATATATATATATATATATATATATATATATATATATATATATATATATATATATATATATATTAGTCACCCTGTACGACATGCCTGATGGTGCAGTAGTTATGTTTTTACTTTGTCTCTTCAGAAACCCACGGGAACTTCATGAAACTTCTACATATAATGTTAACTGTTATATTATCTACAGTATGTTAATATGTAGATTAGCAATGCTAACACAGACTTTGTGTGGATAAATTGTTCCATTATTTTGCAGCTATCGAAACGATTGTTCAGGGCTTAATTTATTTTTCTTATTTTAGCTGCATTTTAAAAATGAGGAATCAACAATTTATCATTTCATTTCACAAGAGAGATTAATCTGTTTTTTCCTTGGATCTGAAATTGCGTCATGTCCAATTGTTCTTCTCCTACACCCTCGGAATAAAATTTACCCTAGTTGTGTATTTTATTTTTTTACTATGCGTGAGCGCGCGCGCGCGCGTGTGTGTGTGTGTGTGTGCGCGCGTGCGTGCGTGCGTGCGTGTGTGTGTGTGTGTGTTAATTTTTGTAATTTAACTACCGCCGAGTTTACCTGTGACATTATTAAAATGACTACTGAACGTTTGTTGCAGGAGTGTCTCGCATATCAGGAGCGGATAAAACTCATATGACCGTCGTCAGTACCAGACCAGACGAAACTCTAAGGGCATGTCAGCAACCTGAGGATGATCACTGTTTTCTTCAAAACATTCAAGTTGACACCTGAGTATTTGACAAAGAAGGATCTAACGTTTATGTAAGTATTTTGCGTTACAAATTAAGTTAGTTTTAATTACATATATATTAATGTACATGTCATTTTCTAGTTTTCCACTGAAAAACTTGTTTTCTGGAAGGAAATGGTATTTTTCTTTAAATAGCTGCTACATCATATTCCAGCCGACTCGTACTCGTATTTCCCCGTCGTTTCCGACGGAACAACATGCTAGGATAATTATATGCATGTGGGTGTGTGTATGCGCTCGTGCATGTACACATGCACACACACACGCATATGCATGCATACATATGTACACAATTAACCCACACATATCCCTTTGCCTCTTCCCTGGTATGGTGGCTGTACCAGAGTAACCGAATATTTCCACCATTTATTGCAAATAGACCATGAGAATTTTAACTTTCCAGAATCATTGCGGGAGCTACGGAGATCGTGCTCTGTCGTCGATACCTGCAGCAAAAGAAATGAGGAAATACAAATGCAGAAGGAGAGGTAGGGGATAGAAGAGGAGATAGAGAAACAGAAGGGCAGGAAAGAAAAGGTTCAGAACGAAAGCAGATCGCATCTCGATGAAATATGTGCGTATAGGATACTGGAATTGTCGAAGTACCAATCAACGTGCAGCCATTATACAAACAATCATCTACAATTTCGATATCCGCATGATCCAGGAGACAAATTTAAAAGCCAATAGTGTTGTCAATTGCCCAGGCTACAGATGTTACTCCAATCCATTGGGCCTGGTAGACGAGGGCAAGCTTTATATGTAAAACATGATCTCCCTCATACGTGGCTGGATACAAGTTCCCAAACTAGTGAGGATGTGGAATTGCAGGGGATTGCTGGGAATATAGGCGGTCAGGAGTGGCGAGTCTACAATTTATATGCTCATGTCGACCATCTTACAGCAGAGAGTAATTGGAATTTTTTGGCGGAATTGTCTGAAGATTCTAACATAAGGTGTTTAATTGCTGGCAATTTTAATGCTAGATCAAAGGAGTGGGGGGAACATCACGGAAAATAGGCAGGGTATAGCTTTGAACCAGGCATTACTTAACATGAACCTTGCCATCCTGAATGATTGACGCCCAACTAGGCTGGCAACTAAACCTGGAGATACAAATGGTGTCATAGATCTGGCATTTATCTCTAGTGCTGCCACCACCGTGGCACATTGGGGTGTTTTAGGTGCACAGGAAAGTGATCACCTACCTTACGTCATACTCATTGCAAAGGGTATGACCACTAAACACAGAAATCCTTAACAGACCTTCAAGTATCCTACAGGCCCACTCGACTGTAACAACCCCTTACAGAGATTGCGTCAAAATGCCAAACAAAAGGCAGCAAGAACACCTTTCACCCAACCGTCCTGATGGAATAAAACAGTGGAGGAAGCGTGGATAGAAAAGGAAAGAGCAACAAAGGAATGCCGTAAAGCACGACACAGATGAATGATGAATGAGGGAGATGTTGAAGAGATGAAGGAGAACAAGCAAAGAGCTGTTAATAGATTCAAGAGCTTAGCAAGGGAGGCCAAGGATAAAGTGTGGGAGGTCTTTGTGACACAGGTGGGCACGGAAACAAACGCTACAGAAATTCTGGAAATCGAAGAATAATTAGGAAAAGTACAAGTCAACCATTTCTAATATCAAAAGCTCTACAGGACTAAGCCTGATGATGGACGAAGAGAAGGGAAGAGCATTATTCAATCGATATGTGGAGCAACCGGATAAAGGTGACAAAAGTGCCCGCCTGAAAATAAAGTACAGTGTGCTGGAAAATGCCCTCAGTGGCCAGATATACTTCGATCTCATTTCTGACGATGACGTGGTGTAAACATTGAAAACCAGCAGATACACGCTCCGGGTCCTGATGGTGTACAATACCATCACATTAAACAGCTTGACGACACAGCCATTTTAAATATGGTAAGCGATTTTAATACCAGCATACAGAATGCTGAGGTACCGGAAGGCTGGCTACACAGTTACCTTCGGCCACTTCCTAAACCTGGCAAAGACCCCACACTGCTCAAAAGCTATCGAATTATCACACTACAGAATGTCTATGGTAAATTACTTGAAAAGATAGTTACAAGACAAGTAATGAGCCACCTCGAAAATGCACACATCCTTCCTGATACCCTGGGTAGCTATAGGCCTTTGAAAACAACATGGGGTAACGCTGGAACGTTTGCGTACGATGTGTACGAGGGATTCCAGGGTAAAAGAGAAACGGTGGCTGTCGAAACTGACCTAGAGGATGCTTATAACAGTGTGGACTTTGCAACCCTAATAGACTGTACAATGGCATGTGGTGTAAACCCTTGGATAACAAGGTGGATAGCAGCTGCCTTAATGGAGAGATCAGTTGCATTTCGCCTGGGAACTTGGACATCAGAACCAATGCGCATTTGCCCGGGACTACCTCAGGGTTCTCCACTATCACCAGTGCTGTTTAACATCTACAAAGCAAAAGTAGCCACCTTTCAACCAACAGGACTGGGACGAACATTAACTTTCGCAGATGACATACTCGTGTACAGAACTTGCTCAGACAGATAGGAAATGGTCCAAAGCATACAAGAGACACTACAGGCAGTTTAAATGATGTGAGGAAAGCGGATCAAGGGTCAATCCCTGTCGCGAGAGGTTCCTTAATTTATGAAGTATAAGACAACAAGGTGTATCAGGTGATACTAGGATAGTTGCCAGAGAAGAGTCTGGTCTTAAAAGAAATACCCCATTCTCAGAAAAGAGCAATGGTGTATAGAGTTCATAGGTATAAAGTCAGGCTGTAAAGAATTTCTGGCCGAGATAGTAATATTCAGTACCAGAATTCTATGGTGCCCCTCTCAGAATTATACCTATGGGCTGTTATTGTATCTAGGGGATTTAATTAAATTCAAAGTAATTCAAAGCTGACATAAAGTAATAAAAACAGTGAACTACAATTTCTTAATTTTATTTATGTACAGTCATCTGTTTAGATGTATCTACACCAAATAAAAGTCAAACACTACAAATAAAGTCTTTTCCTAGTTGTTAAGGCTCCCTTGTTATGAAAAGTCTTAGTGCAACTAATCCTTTGGAACCAATGTTAATGATGGTACTTGAATTTATCTTCAGTATTAGAGGAATGGATATTGACAACTGTCATAATGACTTCACTGTTACTGTTATCACTTGAATTCACAATATTTCTATGTTATGTAGCTTTTGAAAATGTCACACTGACTACAATGTTATTGAGATCACTGTTTACATCACTACTACTATAACCGGGTGTGGTACGCCAATGCTCTGCGAGTCAGTCTTGTTTAATATGACTTAACTTCTTCGCTTCCGCCTTTTCCTTGAAGCCAGAATATAAGATGGAGAAGCCCAACACTGAGGGTCCCCACTCTTCCAACTGATGTAGGTACAGGGTGCTTGTTTAAATCATACACCGCTAGGTACAACACCAATGTTCTTCTCTGCTACAAGATGAGTGACAGGATACCTCTGACCTGAAATGTAGTAGGTCTTACATAGCATCGGGTTCTAAAATCCTCCTACCCAGATTGTAGATTAGTGAGGCAGTTCAGAATAAGTGATGATAACACAGGAAAGGTAGACTCAGTCAGTGACAAATGGTTTATGCAATAATATAACAACATTACAACACATACTTTCCTAATATGTCCATGACCGACATCACCAAAACTGCATAGGCCTTATGGTGAGTGTTGAGTGTCTAAATAAGTTTTATGCAATAATATAACACAGCATTACAGCATTACAACACACACACTTTCCCAATATGTCCAAGATTGACATCATTAACTGCATAGGCCTTACGGCGAGTGTTAAGTGTACCAAAACTGCATAGGCCTTAGTTTTAAAGTCGAGCATAATTTGTACAGCACAAAGTAGCTTTCCTTCTACGAATCACACAATGAGATTTACACACAATATCACTTCCATTAACCACTAGTAATTAATATTATACATATTATGACTTAATTCTCTTACCCACAATCTCAGATTCAACAGGCTTTTAATTAAACCCATGCAGTCTGCTTCACTGGCAATTGGCGAAGGAGCTGGGTTCTGGCGGTTCAAGAGAAATATTCCAGATTTGTTTCCCCTTTTTATTACAGGTAGCGGGTAAAAGGAAGACAAGCGATTCTATTGGCTGGCTGGGTCAGTTTATGTTTACAAAAATTTCTGTAAAACCACCCTTTCTGCCCGATCTCTCGATCATACAAAACTTCGATAATTTATTCTTCCAGTGTTTCCCAACCGATTCTTTCCATCCATGTCTTGTTTAAACCGGCCATTTTGGGCGCTACCTTTTAAACACGCTAACCTTTTTCTGCCTCCCTTGTAGCGTTTGCAATCACAGTTGAAACCGGGGAAAACAGTCTTCGCTCTAAGTTATACTGCATGTAATCACTCAAAACTCCTGTGTCCATGCTTCTACAACTAAATCCATGTATCTAATGAAAGTTTACGATTCCTGTTATATTATTGTGCTCACTGTTCTGAGGGACATAACTTATCTTTTGGCCTGAAGTCACAAGTACACATTCACGTTTGCACAGATTCCATCTAGCAATCCTGCCGCCTACGGTTACTGAGACCGGTTTACAGCTCGTGCAGCGATTGGTAGAAAACATTTGTTGACATATTTTGATATAGGTAGGCAATGTAGGCTCTCGTTAATTGCCCTTAGATATTGGTTCAAGACTACGCTACAATCCCAACAAGGCCTATGGGATGTGGTGCTCTTTGAACAACTCCACAGTGAAAGCAGATCTTCCAGGTGTTGCTGTCATTTTTGACGGTGAGAAAAACACCAACCTTAACATCTGTTAAATCAAAGGCAGAACAAGTAACAGCACTAGCGTTAGGTTTACTACTGTTTTGTTCATTACTAACTCCTTGTGAGCTTCGCTCACTATGTCGCCATCAGCGATAAATGTACCTTTAAGATCTAATCGAGACGAAAAAGATCGAATAATGTTTCAGTTACCTTCTCATAGAATCCTTACACTCTAAGGTAACACAACATAAAGAATCACTCAGGGAAGGAAGAATGACAAAACAGTCATTCCCAGAATTTCCAAATCCCTATCGAAACTTGGCAGAGAGAAATCTACGGATCGGTACATCCGTTCTAAGCCTTAGGTACACTCTGCTTGAATCATCAGTCTCCCGGTCTTTGCGCCAAGACCTGCGCATGCCCAAAGAGCATAGACCAGATCGAGGCTAAACCAGACCAGGCGTTTCCGCCCAAACGGGTATAAATAGACTTAAGACATGTCAACTATAAGACATTGCCTGAGACAGGACAACATAAGACAGGGAAAGATAATCACCAGTCAAACCTGTCACAGAAAGATAATAAACATTTATCTCTCTTTGATCACATTAAACCAAACATAAATTAGGTTGGTGTTTTTCTCACCGTCAAAAATGACAGCAACATATTACCACCCCTCCCGGGAAAAAAAATGGCACATTTTTTTTTTGAAATACATCTATGAGCTAGGTGCATTAAGCTCATAACGCAAGAGTAATGCGCCGATGAAAGGATCACCATAAATGTAACAACATAATGACAGATCCAATCGACGCACAGTAGAGCGTCTGGTGAGAACAAAAAAATCTCACTAGATAAGAGAAACTATTTTCTCAAAGTAAATATATCCGGGGAGGTGTCACCAACCAACTCAAAGGTGCAGGTAATGTTACAATAATTATATTAAGAAAAAAATTCATATCAGTATGTGTATAAATGGTGAATGACAATTTCTATTAAGAAATTACACAACATCGAAATCTCACGACGTATAATGCCTATATAACCATAAATTCAAAGGGTCAATCATTACCAACATTTCCAAAGTCTCTTTACAAACATATGATTAAACATGTATATAGTATAACTAATACGTGATGACGTCGGAAGAACAAGACGATGCTCTATTCCGGAGATGTCTTGTAAGCAAGATCCTCAAGGAACATCAGGACGTCGATAGTAGTTATCGTAGTTCTACAGCGTTCCAAGATATCCCACCGGTTTGCTGAGAACAATACAAATAGCACAATTCTTAGAATGTTATAATGTACCATAGTCACTTAATATATATCTAAACTATAAATGTGGCCGAATTAATTTTTTTGACCTTTATTTCATGTTAAACAAAACCTTCCTCTGTTTTACCAAAGATGGTAACAGAGAAAGCAAGTAATCAATACATAACCATGAGTTTAAACAAAGTGACAACAAGTGTTATAGAAGTATGATATTGTAAGAATAGATCATAACTTTATATATGTAATAGTAGATCTAGACAAAAGAGCTAAGTAGCTTCATGTGGGCATCGCGACAATATGTCTGCCATCACATTATCCGAACCACGGATAGCTCGTACCGTGAAATGAAAAGGTTGAAGAGCTATAGCATATCGAGTGGATCTCGAACTCTTCAAATCCTTACTCTGCATAGCTGTGAGAGCTTTTTGGTCGGTTTCTACTATAAAATGCGCGCCGAGAAGGAATCTTTGGAGTTTAAGAATTGCCCAGACCATAGCTAGCAATTCTCGGTCTAGAACAGAAAAATTCCTTTCTGCCGCATTAAGTTTTCTCGAGACATACATTACAGGATGCAGAGTCTCAGAATACTCTTGCATCAGTGCCGCTCCGATCCCTATTGATGAGGCGTCACTACGAAGGACAAACGTCTTATCGGCTGTAGGTAGTCTTAAAATAGGAGGAGACGAAAATAATGACTTAATCTGATCCAATGAGGATTGGCATTCTTGGGACCAACGCACCATATTAGGAGACCCTTTCTTCAATAGGGTTGAGAGAGGTGCCGTAATAGAGGAAAGATTCGGAATGAATCTTCCGTAGAACTGTATTAGGCCCAAGAGACTACGGATCTGTGATGCCTGATGTTAACCTTCATAACTACACATATAATGTCCATGATCTAGTACTATTGACTGTTTCGTCTATCACCATATTATCGTACGTCATGAATAAATATTGTAAACGTCAGCAGCATTCCCTACTTCACTGACTTCTACTTGTGGTTGTGTGAGTCTATGTGAAGTCGTCCAAGAGCCTATACTGCCTTCGTGTTGTCAGCACTACTATTCACTCACCTACACGATCAACCACAGTCTTATACAAGCACTACACGTCTGTATTTACATGTATGCTGATACTATGAGTGTCTCTACTATACCTTGGCGGCACCTCAAGCCGGTGACCTAGATTACACCGCATCATTGTGACACGCCCACTCTGCCATCTTTACAACACACGAACACAAACGGGCAGTTATACATCTGGAGCGAATAGAACGTTACATCACTACATCTCCAGCCTTAAACAGACAGTAAACAGACTTTTACACCAGGCATCACTTTCAATGAGCAGAAAATTGAAAGGCAAGACAGTCTGAAGTATCTGGCAGTAACGTTTGATCATGGGCTATCATTAAAATATCATGTCGAACTGATCATACAGAAGTGCAAGCAAGGACTGGCAGCCTTAAAAACAATGGCTGCTGCGTGCTTGGAACAGAGACTATTGTTTCTCCTGTATCATCAGCTTGTGATTTCAGTAATCGAGTATGGGCTAGGAATACTCACACTGTCAGTGTCACAGTGTGAACGACTGGAACGCATTCAAAATGAAGGGATGCGACTAGTTTTGGGCTGTACGCGTGATACCCTCATTGTGAATATGAGATACATGCTCGGATTGCTGTCAATTAGATCCAGATATTCGATGGCCCAGGCAAAAGCATATATGCCGGTAACAACAGACAAAAGACACCCCCATACATGAGAATGTAGCTGACATCAAAGGAGCGAGAATCAAGAGGGGAATGTCATGGATGGCACAGTGTGACAAAAGGGGTTATAAATTGTGGGCACTTGGATGAAGCTACCATCCTTCCTAATTTCTTTCTGATTTTTGGCACGCCCATTTTACTAATTTTCGTTTTCTGTAGATAAAGTTAGTTGCTTATCCTTTACAGGACGTGGCAATCAACCCCAGCTTTTATTAGCTGTTTGTGATTTTTCTAGGCAATTTTTTTCATTCAGTAGTTTGCCATTGCTTTCTGAACGGTACGGCGCTTATACCATTGTTAAAAATCCACACAAAGCGATCTGCTACCAAACCGCCTGCAGCAGGTTTCGAACCTGGTATATCTGGATTATGAAACTGCGTTCATATCCATTAGGCCACAGACGCCGACTTTCTGTATTTCTGTAGATATAAGCGGGTAATTGGCTTGTCATTCCTGAATCTAATTGATTCCCTCCCCTGTTTCTGTAAGGTTTTTAGCAGATAATTGACGCGTTCCGGACTCTTCGTTGCGGCGGACAGTGGCATCCTTCTTTAGAGCTCTTTAACCACGAGTCAGAAGCCCGACACTCAGTTTTGAGAGGGAGCGGCAAAAAGTTCCCGAGTCTTTGACAAAAGGGAAAGCTCTTTCCTTTCGTGTGTCGGCGGGTTAATTTATTACACCATATATTGGCGATTTCTTTTTTTTTTGCACGAAAACACGGGAAATTGTTCCTGGAGTTCCGTCATGTACGTGGCAGCCCGGGCAAATGAGCGATTTGGCGACTTGTCCGAGACACCTGCGTTGTTGAGATGACGGTCACGTAGACTTCTCTGTGCTTTGATGCCAGGGAAATTCTGGGACTCTCTATGCGTAACAATCTTCACCCTGATACGCCTGTCTTTTGTAGCGAGTCGCCAGGAAGAATTCTCTGGGCAATTATTTCGATTGCTTTCGGTATTCGCTAAGCAGATGTCAAGGCACGTGTTAGCCTACGCTTGAACATCTGTGCCCTATTATTACTATATATACAGTCTACTTCTGTATCTAAATTGCTTCAGTCCTAAAATTCCTGTCGTGAACGGTAGAGACCCCTGTGGAGTTTGCCAACTAATTAGTGAGGAATATTCTTCACAAGTCTCGCAACACCTGGTCACCTGCGACAGAGTTCTGAGCCATCAGCTTGGAATTACCTTCCTGCCTTCCTTTAAGGCCGGATAAACCAGCGACCCCTTTACATCGGGGTAGTCCCCACCGTACTGCAGTTGTGGTTCTTCAGTCCGACTCCTTATTACGGATCTAGTCGGTTAATTACCCCTTGCTGGGAACAACTGCCAACGCCTACTCGCAAAGCAAGTGGGGCGCCATGCTCCACAGGCGCCATCTGCATTCGCCTTCTATACATATTTGCTCGCGCCTTCCCAAGAGTGGCGGGCCTTTGTACAAGTCTAGGGATTACCTTCAGCGTCTCATTAAATTTGAAGTGCACGCATTGATTACCCCGGGGTTTTATCTTAGATCTACAGACCTTGTCTGTGTATCTGTGTAGAGGCATAGCATTGGGCCCAAGATTTCGTTCCAGTGGTGGAGTTATGATGGAGTTGGTTCTACGGATTTGCAGCAGTTTAGGGAAAGGAGAGGGTGATCATCTTCCCTGTTAGCGATCCGCCAACAATCTGTAATTTCAAGCCGGATTATATACCAAGAGTGCCAAAGAAGAAAGATTATTAATTCTGTCGGGGAATTGGGCGCAGAGAATTGGCGCATTTTAAGAACTGATGGACACTAGTGCATATACTGGTTATAACGCTGACAAGGATAAGTCAGTAGGGTCATTTGGTGGTTGTTGCGTTGTTCTTATATTATATCATCTGTAAATTATTGAGTTACTCTGGTCAAGTTAGTGTAGGGACATACAGATGAACAACGCACACAGCAATACACCAAAATTATCCAGATCACCACCAAGGCCGAGTGGACAGTTAAACAACGTTTATTAACATAAACACAGCTCCATAGATATCAACATGGGAAGCCATTACAGCGTATGGTATTATATATATATCACCTTCAGTATAGTTCTGTAGCGTCAGTAGCTAGTACACTGTCCCCGACAGTTTTCCACATCTTTATTTACTCAGTTCAAAGAAATACATACTTCCTTTCACCTGCATATATCTAGTACTCCTCGCAAAAGATCTTGAAGTACAGAAGTTGGTATCATATAGGAATCAATCACAAAATCATATAAATCTCAGGAGCTCAAACACAATACGTCCACTCGCCATGAAAACACACCATCGCTCTTCTTGCCCCTTCTCTCTCACAAGTCACCTGTCTCACGAGACCCAGCCAACCATGACGGCTTAACGTAACTCACCCGTCTTTTCCAGTGGGTCGTGTAAAAATAAACAAACACAGAGCCACGCTGAGCTAACGCTATATAATACACACCTGTTATGAATTTTAATCATAACAGTGGTGTAGGAACTTGTTTATTTCAGGGTTCCTGCTGAAGGATTAGCTTAAACCTCTTCCCAAATAACAGCTGGAGTTAAATCAGGGTGGATTAAGCCTAATATTATGTTCGCTAGCGTTGTGGTCACGATTAATTTTTTTGTAATGCATTTGTTTAGGTGTATTTGCTTGTGATCGACATTTCTTGCGTTTACACGAGAGTTTTCTTGTTGTGAATAAAAATAGAAAATTTATTTGCGGATCAGATTCTCTTTCTATTCTGCACTTAAACTTATTTGTTTGTGGAGTCACTAATGAGTGCTAAACCTTACCTCCAATAAGAGAGAGAGAGAGAGAGAGAGAGAGAGAGAGAGAGAGAGAGGCAGTGTGACAGTAGTTAAAGCATAGTCATTGTGTGGCAGGAGAGAGAGTCAGTATCTGTTATTTACTCCTGATAACTATTTTTTTTTTTTTTTTTTTTTTTTTTTCCTTAACCAGCAGCACTTGGGCTTTCAGCCCTTCGGCCCAATGACATGTCATTGCGAGGCTGGGGAACCTGAGGACTTTCCTTCCAACCCGGTCAGGAGCTTCGCTCCTTCCCATCCACAGAGGGTTTATCACAGGAGCCGTTCAGGCTATTCAGTCAAATTTCCGGCCGTAAACATTTCTTCAAACGCCGACGCCCGGGTTTGAACCATGAACACCTGGTCGCCAGTACAACGCCGAAGCCATTACACCAGCGCGGCTCCCCTGATAACTATAAGTCACTCTATCCACATTCAATACCATAACTCATCTATCTTCTCACTCAGACTTTTGTCTTGTCTCATACTTCACACAGACTTTTATCTAGTCTGGGGCAGACTCTTGAAAACCACGCGTACACACGGGCAGAGGCTACGATTGGTCAGGCGACCAGAGTTGAGAATATATCCAAAGGGTAAGAGTGGAGTAAGTCAGGGGAGAACTGGATAAACTACCTGCAGGTCATCATTAGCCTTGGCAGAGAGTGCAGATCTTGGGGCAATGAAAAAGCAGAGCTAGAGATTAATTAGCTGATAACTGATCATGCTGGGGATGATGACGCCATTGTGTACACTGATGGGTCAGTAGTGCGTGGTGAGAAATCAGGATGGGGCTTCTCTGCGAGAATAAAGGGCAGGGTCGTCGCTGAACAGAGTGGAGCCTACATGACAACAACCTCCAGCATGAGAATGGAGGTAGAGGCAGTTACTGCAGCACTGAGGTGGCTGTCTGAAACTTAGTCAACCAGGGCAATTATATTGTCAGACTCTCAAGAGATGCTTCGGAAAGTTCAGAACGGATGGCTGCTGCAGGAATGGAAAACATCAATAGAATTCTCAAGTCTTCAAGAACTGGTGTGGATCTACTGTCCTGGTCATGCAGGGGTACGTGTCAATGAGAGAGTTGACAGACTGGCCTCGAGAGTACCAATAGTGGGGACACTGGACATGGATAAGGAAGAGGTACTAAGGGCTATTAATGATCGCCTGCTGGATAATGACACTGTAATGGATGAATCAACAAAGTTGAGGCTGTTGGACTAGCAGAAATGGACCTGAGAGAGGATGCATCCGTCGTATGTACAACCAGCGTGCTACAGGTACAATTAGCATTCATACTCTTTGACATTTGCTGAGGGAGACAGAGCACCTATGGGTTTGCCCGGAGTGCAGTGAGGTCGATTCTGAATAACAATAATACACACACACATTCATACATTTACTCATGCGCAGCACCGCTCGTTAAATAAATATACATTACCAGTCGTCGCTGAGTTCTCTTATAATACAACATTTTGAAATAAGCGCCCTTTTTATAGGTAATAATAATTAATGCATTGTGTTATAAAAGTTTTACAAAATAAATACATAATATAACTCGCTGTATTTTCATGCTGGGTATTAACAAAACCATTTGAATTATTCATCAAAAACTGCAGAAATTTAAATATCTCTGTGAGCGACCACTCTTGTCCCAGTAAAAGACGCTTCTAATCACTGTGCACCCATCTGTTGCTCGTAATACCCAGATTAGTTAACACTTCTGTACAGCTAAACTTTTTTTTTTTCATTAGAAAGTGACTGAAAAATCATAATAAAAGAGTGGTACATATTTTTGAAATGGTTTCTATCGACTGAGAAGTGCTAGTGCGTGTAATGTTCAGGAGACCAAAAAGGTTTTGAACTTAGAAGTGAAAATGGAAGTTTGTAAAAGACATAAATCTGTCATAGCTTTGCTAGCATAACATGAACTCTTAACCTTCGTGAAAGCACGTCTCGCTATAAAACTTCGTGCTATGTAGACAAAATAAAAGTGAATGTGAAAACCCAGAAAAATTTCTAAACCTGCTCTAATGTATATTATTAGGAAGAGCCAGGGTCGGCAAGCAGTCGGTCGCTATGTACTGGTAGACCACAAGGGTTAATGTGGTAGATCTTAGGCAACGGAGGGAAAAGAAAGAAAGAATTTTTGAGCTAAGGAAATTTCAGACAGGCTAATTGATGATTGATTTTAAGGCCTTGCACAAAGCACTGGATTTTGTTTATTGCATGGGATACCCGGTTCAACCCCATATGGGTGATAATTTGGGTGCATATTGTTCCTTTTTCTATATAGTATATTAATTTGTTGTTTTTCCAGACTGAAATTTCTCTGGCGTTTGGTGTGGTGTTTTTTTAAGATCTGTTAGTGGTGTATCTCTTCCCTGTTATTGAGTATATCTCCCGTCACCCTGCTGAGTTTTGAGATGTTAGTACTTTGATTTATTGTATGTTACCTTTATATTTACTGTTCTTGAAATTAACTCATGTAATTCTATTGGGTTGCGCCGCTTTTTAATGTTTGATATTTTATCTTACTGTTGTACTGAACATTTGTAGTGAATATTCTGTTCACGTATTTTTGTTCATTTTTAATCAGTCTCCTTCGCTCTGGTAGTTGTATATTAATTTTTGTTTTGGTAATAAAAAAATTTATTATGTTGTGTACCTCCCTGGGTGTGTCAGCGTTTAGTGATGGTGATGACGAGTTTTGTGCTTTCCAATATTCTTTAAGTGGTTTTCTTTGCTGTTGATATTTCTTGCACTTTAGCACCTAATGTGCTATGGTATTTTTCTCAAAACACGCTCCACACTTGGGTTCCTCCATCATAAAATGTACTATTCCTTGTTGTAGTCACCTTTTACCGCCGGTATTTAAGCACGCGATTTCCCCCAGGATTACAGATACTTGTGTTCCTGTTCTCAGCAAAAACCCATGAGCTAGCATAATATGATTCACTTTATTCGTGAACTGCATAAGATGTGCGATCTTCTCTTTGACATAAGGATAAAATTTGGTAACATTGCCGTGTCGATGAAATTGTAGGAAGCAGATCATGCAGCAGAGGTAAGTGTTATATCTATTTTGTTGATGAGGAAAACATTGAAAGACCTTGAGCAGATGAAGACGCAGCAAATGAGATGAATGCAGTCAGCGACTCATATCTTGACTGCTTGCGTCAATGTCAGCGAACCAGAGCTGACCAAGACCCTCCTCCACCTCCAAGTGGTGGTCCTGGAAACAGGCTGCATCACTGCAGTCTGGCCGAGAGAGTAAACCGGTCCCTAAAAAATGCCGTGCGGAAGTCGGATGTGTTGGGCCGAAAGGCGCAAATATCGCAGCTACGCTGTAAACGGCGACACAACGTAACCAACGTCCTTTTCAGGACGAACGAAGAAGAAGAGCAGATGGCACGGGACAGGAGGACGACAAAAGGTTTATTAAGGGCCTATGGTCCTTGGGGAGCTAAAGGGTAATGCATACAAAAACAAATAAAATCTCAAATTATGATGTCGTCAAGACGCTGATATAAAAATAGATGAGATGAAAATTTTATTTGAAACGTCACATGCACGTAAAAAAAAAAAAATTATAATTTTAGCCGCTGACGATGGTACAATAAAAACATAAAAATATGTGACTAAGTGATCTACTGGTGAGTATGTAATCTTGATTCAGGAAATACGCTTTTGACTGAGTTGAACGTAATATACCTTGTATAGGAGAATCACCTTGTGCATGCTTCAAGAATTATAAATAAATAAAAATTATTATGGAAAAAAACTGGTAATCCGTGTTACTAAGACATATAAAATTGTATACGTTGCGGCCACAGGGCCTTCCTCAGGAGCAAACGAACAAACTCAGAAAGGAATGAAAGCGACATCTAAAGATGAACCATGACAAATCAATAAGACTAACGCGACCCGTGAAATCGGCGTGGCATCGTGCTTGATCCAAGCAATACACCTTTCACAAGAACTCTCATTGCTTCTGTCCATGCCACTTAGCGCTACAAGTGATCGGTAAAAAAAAAATTAAAAAAAATGAAATAAGAACGAACTGTAAAACACCCCTGTTGTGGTCGATGAAAGCGGGAACTGGTTATCGGACTTATAATGGCCTGGTTTTCAATTCCCTCAGCTCAAAATACATCACGCTCAGAGAGGTCCAGCAACTTAGTTCGTCAGGACACTGGGCAAGCTATAATTGCAACGGCTAGCCAGAGTGTCCCTGCTATTACCAATGTTCATCAGCGTGGTATCTTTGGGCGATGGCACGATAATGTACCTCTTAGTCGTCAGCGATAATTCAATATCACAAGTTACCGAATATGATAGGTCGATACAATATTCGTATTTATAGATTCGTCCAGTTGAATGATATCTTTCCTAATGGAAGGGTTGAATCCACGCTTCAGATGTTTAATCTGTGCAGCGTCAGCAATGAAGAGTCAATGATTCCAGTTTACCTGGACTTCATTGAGTCATGGTAAAGGTAGTCCTATAGCAGATATTGACTCAGAGGAGTTAAGACTTAGGGACTTCAAAATACTAGATCTCAGCTTTTATGAAGTGGGGTTACCGGTTCCTTTCCTTGTTGCTTTTGTCTTCTCTAATTTAAGACCAGAGCCAAGTACCCATTTACAGCTGGGTGTGGTGATATTACAGTGATACAACGTTAAAATATCTCCAATTATAAAGATAACGGGTAAGATAACATGTAGGGATAAAATTATACGTAAGATACGAGGATACATTCTCGCCTACGCCAGCGCTTTCTACCGCCATTGAAACTAACTAGTTAGACATGCAGACGAAACGGTTCACCCTTTTATACGAGAGGGGAAACGGAGATAAAAAGGGAAAAAATATGACTGAACACGTGTGAGAGTTGACTGAAATTTGACTTTTGGTTTGAATATTTGAAAAAAGTTAGAGGGGAAGTTCGTTGATTGGACAGAAGTATTTATATTAGTGAATGAGAGACGCACACTTGCGCCATTTTAAATAAGACTGTCCATTAACACAGTTCTTGACTGCTAGAGGTGATTTCCCGGAATAAATAAATAAAAATCAGTGGGACGCCATAATCTAGCCAGCAGCTCAGCTGAGTTTTGCTAGTCCTAAGTAACTGTGTTCTCAATTCTGAATTGTGGTAAGGAAAAAAAGCATTATCTTGTTTATTTTAATATTTTGAGTGATTGATACTGCCATATCATGAAAAATGATTACGACAAGTGAGTGCTTGCTCTAGGTCCCCAGCGACAGCCAGGGCCTAGAGACAAACTAATAATATATGAAAACCTATCTAAGACTATGGAAGGCGGATCTATTATTGACATCAGTGGGAACATATTACCCACCTTATTGAATAGAAGAGGAAACTATTGAACATATTTCGGATGCAATGCAGTCTTGGGAAACTGGTACTAATTGATAACAACTGGGTAAGATGTGTTACGTTGGTCAGAGAGATCTGACTCAATCTATGTACTGTTGTTTTGTGGTGTTGTGTGTAAGAGTGGCGCAGTAAATAGAGTACTGACATATGGCACAAATTTTGTTTCAGAGTTTCTGATCTGGCACTACGATTGTGTCAGATGCTCTTGTAGAAGTACAAGAGCGGGTGTCTGTGCAGCCTAACATTTTACTCCAGCTACTGAGAGGAAGGGGCCACAAGAACTCTGTACTACATCATTACAGGCCAGTAAAGTGCAAACCTGGCCTGCTGGAGATTCATAAACTATTTCCACCATCCATAAGAAAACAAATATTTATAAAAACATTAACATCAGTCTATCTGTCAAGGAAACTGAACTGTGCAACCATAGATTGGGCATGATGACGCCACCAATATATATGCATTTCATTGATAAATACCTATCAATTCATATGTTCTGACCAAAAGAAACAATTGGTTCAGGACAAATACATTTTAAAAAATTTCAAACTTAAACTATAACAGCCAGTGTTAGTTCAGTGTATCATAGAGTTTATTATTAATATTATTAGACTCATTAATTACATGTGTGTGTCTGTGTATTTTATTACCTACACATTACATTTCAGTACCCTAGACTTTTAACGTAGCTAACACTCATTATAGGAGAATAGGTCTGTTTGAGGTCGTAAGTGGTAGCAGAAGGGCCTTCTGTAACTCACATAAGCTTTTATCTCAGGAGCCTTCACAGCTGACCTCATACAGTACACTAGGTAACATAACAATCATACAATAACATCAAAAACCACTACACTGGGTAAGCTGGAGCGTGGTGATACTAGTTTCGAACCAGTGTAACTTTACCACGATAAGTAAACGTTCCATCTGCTCTGCCACTTGATGCTCATTTCAAGCTGTAAATTGTTTGCCCCTTAATACTTGCAAGTCCTCATGTCCTTCTGTAGGACCTGACGACAACGACAGAATAGGATTACTGCTTCCTCGGGCATGTCGCAGAAGGCAACCAATATGCTGGCAACTTCATCATGTCAAACACACTGCTACCAGACACCACCGCTGCAAGAGATATGAAAATGTTTGGTGAAGGCTTCCTACAAGTGGGCCAACTGTAGTGGTGCTCCATGCTCCATACGGAGCGAATTAATTATGTACAAGAGATTTAATAGATAACCTTTTTGTGAAGAGAAGAAGAAGTAGACAGGAGAAATGATACAGAACTACTACGGTTCCGTCAATTGTTATCGACTAGGACCTAACGACTAGGGAAATGGTTACACGAAAGTATCGGTTTCGTTGCGGTGGAATGAGGTCAGACACTAGTTGCTACAAGCTACTGTTTCCATTAACATTACGTATAAATAAAGAAAGGGAGCTGGGGTAAACTAGACAATCAAAGATTGAAACATCAATAACGTAATGGACTTTGACTTTTCCGATCCCCTAGGTTACGAGTTTTCTCTCTTTTTTCCTAAATATAATGACATTGAAGCCAGGTTTACAAACGCAAAATGCAAACAGTTACAAACAAGACACAAATAGCTGCAATGAGGTAATATCAAAGAACACATATCGAACAATAAAACAGAAATTAAAAATAAAAGTAATAAACTAAGCAGGAAATGATAATAAAGATATTAAGTAGAAAAACATTAGGTGATGATGAGTGCTGATTTTCTGCGTAACGGGATGTATGACATGATTACTCAAATGTCAAATGAGTCCAGTTGTATGGCTTTGAAACATAGAGAACAACAAAAACAACAACGAAAGAATTAGCGACTTTCAACAATGGGTGACTGCTTAGAAAAGAAGGGTTGTACTAGTTCGACAAGGTCACCAATGTGGAACTAATGACAAGAACCAGACAAATGCCAGTGGAACAAGAGATGAGAATAAGACACCAGAGATGGATAGAAGACACACTAAGGAAACATGTTGATAACATTATCAGACAGTCCTTGTTTTAGAACCCCATCATAAGAGAAGCAGACGTAGACCAAAAAACACTGTGGAAAAGAGAATTGGAAACAGAAATGAAAATGATGAGGAAAACATTGAAAGATTTTGAGCAGATGGCACGTGACAGGAGGACTTGACATAGGTTTGTTGAAGGTCTATGCTCCTTGGGGAGCTGAAAGGTAATGAATACAAAAACAAATAAAATCTCAAAATATGATGTTGTCAAGACGCTAATATAAAAATAGATGAGATGAAAATCGTATTTGAAACGTCTCATGCACGTAAACAAATGTTCTAATTTTAGCCGCTGACGATGGTACAATAAGAATATAAAAATATGTGACTAAGTGATCTACTGGTGAGTATGTAATCTTGATTCAGAAAATACGTTTTTGACTGATTTGAACGTAATATATATGAGAATCACCTTTTGCATGCTTCAACTTGACTCAGGCTATACGATTTTGAGTGAATTGAACTTGATATGTGTATATGCGAGTCAACTTGTGAGAACATGGCAAACGGGGGAATAAATCCTGAGCCACCAACGTTTACAAACGCGGCCGAAGAGATGTTCCTTGTAACTTAGGAAGAGTATGATGCCCTATCCTGTGAATTCTGCTATTATGGTTAGACGCCAGACACGTAATGTGTTGCCTCAGACTTCTTCATGACTCCTTTTGCCTTCGCAAATTCCTCAAGTACACTTTATAAAATTAAACTCCACAGATATGAATCATATGTCCACACAGGAATGAAATTATAACACGGGCTGTAAACAGGCTATGCTCTGGGAAAATCTTCCACTTATACTCCGCTATGTTAAAAAATCGTACCGATTTCTGGCGAACTTGTCGTTACATTCCGGGTTGCCAGTAAGTGAGAAGCAGTTTACTGTGTCCTATACCTCCGTCTTCTGATCTAGTAATCCGTCTTCCATTTAGTCAAGCAACGCTTCAAATGCTGGCGTGCAATTTCATTGCATGTCACTGGCTAAAAGTGGTTGGGCTCTCGTAACCACTTCCTCACTCCGTGCTGCATGTTTGTTTGCGAGACAAACTGTGGTTTTGGATTGGCCGCCCAATGTAGAAAGCATCCGCCCCAATACACAAACCTTTGTTCCGTCAGATTGTCACCTCTTTTTTTAACTTGTCGGATGGCCAGCAAGTTGTTTTCCTTTAATCTATTTATTCATTGTCTCGCTAGATACACTGTACATAAGTAATAACATAGTTATATTACAAAGGTAAGCGCCCTACTTTCGTAAAGTTAGTAAAATGTTTCAGTGAACTGATGTCCCGTAGCGGTGTTGGGAAAACTTGATAACTTGATAAGACACCATTTAAGGATAGCTCTTAAGATTTTATTAGCTCGACGATAATTAATTACGATGAAAACAATATAGTTAAAACTGGTAGGCGTCATGTACGAAGGTTATAAAGTCCTTAATCACTGCTAAATGTCCCCCTTTTTTTAAAGAAAAAAACTATATATATATATATATATATATATATATATATATATATATATATATATATATATATATATATATATATATATATATATATATATATATATATATATATATATATATATATATATATATATATATATATATATCATCTGGTCACCCCTTATATCACTTGAGCTGCACCCTTGAAGGAAGCCTGCACCAAGTGTTCACATGCACCAAGTGTTCACATGCACCAAGTGTTCACATGCTCATGTAGTTGTGGTTTCTGTAGGAATTTATTTTGCATAATAAGGTTGCCAGCACCATGCAAAACCTCATTTTTAGATGCTTTTTACGACAAGTGCTAGGGACATGTAATCATGTTGTGTCTTTGTAGCGTTACAGACAACTAGGAACTACATGGGACATTATATATATCTATATATACACAGCTCCCACTGTAGGAATGGTCTTCCAAACATACGCGCCTTGCTGTAATGTGCCATCTTTCTATGTTTTTATAACCTTCTCATGTCTGTCTCTAAATTCTCTCTCAGTTGCGTTTATTGGTCGTTTTATATTTATCTGTCTGTTGTTTTAGGTTGCATTAAAAGTATTTAACTTAAAAAAGGAAACTCTGCATTTTGTGTGCTTAGAATTGCATTTAAGCGCACTATAATGATTAAAATAAGATTTATCGAGATTTAGTTCATGCCGAGAAAATGAAGTTTCAAAATAACCATCTGCTCCACAAATAAACAAAGTTTTCTTTGAAACATAATATCAAACATTAAAAAACGCAATATGCCGAAATTTCAGAGCAATCTGGGGGTGGTCAGAAAATTTAAAGTGTACGTGTATGACTAATTTGCTTTTGCAAGTTTTAATTTCTATGAGTGTACCAAGTGTCATGAAAGAGTATTGTAATCGCTCTAAACTACTCTGAGTCCTCCAAATGTGTTTTTATATTTTCATGCGCTTAAAAGCAAATTTTAATCATAAAAATCGCGGTTTTAAAGTATTTTTAACATCTGATATGCGTATTAATGAAAGTGACTTCGGTGTTTGAAAAATAACGCCTAAAGAGAATGGAATACTATTGGTTTATTTCTCCTGATTATGTGTGACCTTGTATGATCCCTCACTCAACTCGCTGCAATTAAAAATAGCATAATCCTCCATAAAACATTGGAGAAAAGGAGTTCCGAACGTCTGCAGTCAGACCACGTGACGTCGATTACTAAGTGTAAAGCACCGTGCGATAACCGTAAGAACATGAGTTCACGGAATCCGCCCTTCGGATTAAAAGAATCCCCTCTTACGTGAGCTATGTGTACGCAGAAGTGGCCGAATGCACTTTAATACTTTATTCCTTCCTAAATGTTTATATTACATTACGTCGAATGTAGCGTTCGAACGGTTAGAGCGCTTTCCTCTCTCAGTACAGTTACCCGGTCCCAGGATTGAAAACTGGGAGCGTCAAGCACTTGTCTACCCATGTAAATGGGTGTTGACTCTGCTCTTGATTTAGGGAAGGCATGTTGTCGTGGTTGAGTTAGAGTGTAGAGTATTTGTCGAGTTGGACAACTGTAGTGAAATCGACAAGGGATAGTGGACTGACAGAGTTATAGATTACACTTTAGATAAGGTGTAAATAGGAGATGGACTTGAGACAACCTGGAAGAAGATTTATTCAAATGATCTCTCTCTCCAATCCTCAACTCACTTATGTCTGTCTAAGCATCTCCTGCTCTCAACTCTTTTCTCTTATCATACATAGAGATTCTAGTAAAGAGCTAAAAATACAAATATGGATGGAAAGGTCGTGAACAGCGCATTAATAAATGTGTAAAATTTATTAAAGAAGAAAAGCATGAAAATAATGCATATCATCACAACAATATAAAATTACATCAATAATCAAATATTCATCAAATAATCATATACACCAACAACCACACACACAGATCACCATTCATAAAACCTGTAGAACACAAAGAGATAAATAATCGAGTGACAGTCCTTCGGTTTTCGGGGACCAGCTGAAGTAACTCCAGTAAGTGGTGTTTTCGTATATATCCTCCATCGGTAATGGAATTAACCTGAATAACATCACTGTATAGGCGCTATCGTTGGTGCCCCCCCCCCCCCCCCTACTGGCGCGAGTTGGGCTGGGGGACGCTGTTTATCTCCTGCTGACGTGCGAGGTTTTAAGTATCCAGGAAATACACCAGAAGAAGTCACTTGAGGACAAAGAGACCCAGGCGCGCTTATCCGGCGCAAGGCTCCGCTTGGCTGTAAATCATGTTTAAACTGGTTTGGCTGTGGTTTGCTGAGTGCCCCGTTTAGGCACGAAAAAGGCGGGTGAGATGGAATTCTGCTATAGGCATGCTGGGCGGGTTTGATATTCTGGAAGCCGCAATGCTCTGGCTGGTAATCCAATAGGCGAGTAGAGAACTACTACTGCGTTTGGCGATTCCAGATTTAGCATTGGCTCCGTTGCACTGCGTGAGCTTAACTTGGCGTTGACAAAAAGGGGTTTTGATTCAGGAACGGGGTTGACGATTCGTGACGCTAGCGGTATTCAGAACCCTCTAGATCGAAGAGAATATTTCGTTCTTCGCCTGACTGGAATCTGCTCTCGCGAGTCGGTCCCCCTGAAACTGAGACCCAAAAACAGACACCCTTTTACTTCAAGCAAATAATAAATCACACTAACTTTATACAGAAAGTTTCGCTCCACTATGGGATTAAATTTATTGTAGTTATTGCTATGATAGTTTAGGGCTGTCTTTAACCATGTCTCCTGTTCCTTAAAAATATCAATTATCAACACGCGCCCGCATAGGCTTAATATCTTTTGCACACCCAGGTACCTGTCAGTAACTGTTCTGACATCAAAAATCTACTCCTCTTCTCCCAATCTCAACATACAGGAAACCTAACCTGTAGTTACAGTTAAATGAATATGCTTATTCATCTTATAACATTAAATGAATTTACATAAACAGATTACAGCATTTGACATTACACAAATAAATCGTATGTCCCCTTTGGGAAATATATTAGCATTTCCACAAAATAAGTACAAAGAAAATGCAATGTTCTTGCTAAATAATACAGTTGTGGCTAGATCATAAGATATAATTATATCTATGCCTGGTGACTGCTTTCCGTGAAAGTTATAGACTAGTGCCTAGCCACACAAGTAAGCATAAAATGATCCTCCCTTGCCACTAGAAATATCTATCAAAAGGAATAAGTGACTATCTCCTATAATCCAGAGTTATTACCTGCATCTCACTATTCAGTTTTAAAGTGAACAATCCACCCCTGACATTATCTTACAGAAATGACAGTTAATTTTTGCTGACTCTTAACACAATGGTAAGCATTCGTGGACTGATTCTACGCCTAATATCTGTTATTGTAAGATTAACATTTAACCCATGATAAACCGTAACAGTTTAAGCACCACTTAATAGGCCGTAGACAGCGCTACCTTATCACTGAATAAATTACTAGGAGAAGTCCTCAGAAATAAATTCACTTTCCTAACAGATATATAAAAAGCTAACAAGAATCTAATATTATAATTATAAGATATGTCAACTCACCCCGAAAAATGCCAAGAAATAGGCGAAAAACATTTAGTTCTGTGTTAATGTTTGCCTTATTTCCATAATGGTCTATCTCGGGCCAGGAAATTTACGAATGTCTTTGTCTATTAAAACCAGTCTACTCTTATAGATCACAAGGGACGCCCCCCCCCCCCCCCCCGGACACCTGGCGTGCGTATTTCTACAGAAGTTCGGCGAAAGACGTAATCTAGAGTAAGACAAAAGAAATCGTGCGAAAGTTCCCCAGGCCTCAAAGGGTACCAGCCGCTCGTCATCAAACGTTTTAAAGCGACCAGAGAAATTCCCCTGTTGGGACCACAGAGGGTACCCGCTGCTAACGAACCGTTTCTTTCACAGAAACCGTCTTGGCTCGTTCTAACACTTAAAGCGGACCCGAGAAATGTTTCTCTGGTCGAACAGGTGCGTTTAGATAACATTACGTCTAGCGTTAGCTGACCGCAGCTGGCCAGCGTAAACAACCTCGGGTGGGGTTGAGAAGGTGAAAAAATGTAGGTAGAATATGAAAGAAACGAAAATACAAAATGTCTCGGAAAACAGAACATATAGAGGAGTAATCAAATTATGGACAAGATGGTAAAATAAATTATCTTTCACGTGACAAGTGCCCCCCCCCTTTTAAAGTTCGAGGAATACGGACAAAAATGACAGTAATTTATCTTTTCCATCGTCTTTTGTTACCTGTCATTGGAACATCCTATACTCATAAAACCAAATACGTTTCCAATTTCTGTCTGTCTGTATGACTAGCTCCGAGTTCATTTCTTTTCTTCCCTCTGTCTAATAGACGTTCAGCGAATGGGATTTTGCGAGGCCACTGAACACTGACATAATCTGTTTCCGTGTGAACATGACCTTCCTTCCCCAATTTGCTTTGTCTGTCCATGGTCCGGAAAATTATCCGCACCTGTTGTGAGTTTCGGCCCCGCCTGAACTCACTGACCACTGCGTAGATAATCCGCCTGTTACATGCAGTGTAATCGTTGCTGGACTCGGGCTGTTTAATTTCCGTTATGGGTTTACCTGTCGCGGACTTGAATAACCCTGTATAGCTGCAGTCTATAGGGACTTTTCGCGCGCGTTTAACCCTAGTTGGTAAATAAAGCCGTTCGTTGGCCGAAGAAATGCTAGCATTTTTCTTCTGCCTCTCCACACCTACTCCGCATTGATCAATCTTCAGACCTGTGCCGTCTAAAGGCGGGTCTGGAGCTTTCCTTGCCTTGCCAGTCACAACTCTGGCTTGGTCAACGGAAATGATCAAGTTGTTCTGTAATGGCCTGGCGGAGGCGACTACTTTGCTGTCCATCAGTGGGGTTGAGACCACTGGAATAATGCGATTTGAATGAGAAAACTCTGCTGCCTGAAGCAAAGAGTAATCGATCGCATTCTGGGGTTCTACAAAATCATAACAGATCTCCGTAGCTTCTATCCGTGAAGACAGATAGGTAATATCTGCTAGTTGCAGAGTTTGTTGAGTCGCTTTCCCATTACTAGCATGACGTGAGCCAAGGCTCTCAACAATGGCTCCTTGTACAGTAGTAAGGCAGCTTTTCTCACTGTCTTCTGCCCTGAGAAGTGTGAGAGACTCAAATGGAATACCAGGGATCCCTTCGCCTGGAACCCTGTGTCCATCATAAACGTCAACTTTGCCCTCCCCTGAGGAAGTTACTGGCGTCAGTTGAACTTTGTCCTGCAATGCGAGATCCACTTCCTGGTTGACAGGCTCCGCAGTCTGCATGCAAAGGACTGGACGGTTTGAGATCCCGTTAGATCGCGAAGTGCCCGAGAGAAAACTCTCGGTGTGTTTTTCCAAAGTTCCTTGGAACGGTTTGGAAAGTTTAACCCTTTTAGCAGGCGACTTATTCTTGCACCTTTTAAGCTCAGGGTGATAAGAGGAGCGGCGCCTCCTTTCTACGATCGTTGAGTTGGAGGGATACGCCTCTGCATATGGTTTTTCGCTGTCCGACCGGGAATCTTGCGAAATACAAGGCGATAGGGTGTGGCTCCCTTTTCTCGACGTCACGTGTCGGTTAGGTGCTGCTCGGTCTGGAGCGTGAGAGGCTCGGGGTTCGCCGCTTGCCAGACGGGAACAATCCGTATTACAATGCTTGTTAGCACCTGTCTCACCTTTGTGCAGTTTCCATGCCTGGGAACGTTGCGTAATTTTTCCCGTGGCTTTAGGTCTGCTGTCCCGACGTAAATTCTTTCCTTGTTTGGGCTTCGGATCCAAGTCCAAAGGAAAGTCAATTTTCTGGAGTTGGGGTTCGGTTTTAGCAGGCAAGTTTTCTTTCATGGGCGCAAGGTTTGCAGGGGCGTTGACCGTTAAGGGCACAGTAGAAGGGGAAGTAGAGTGACTACATTTAGTATCTGTTTCCACCCTCCGAATTTGGCTATCCAGTTCATTCATTCTGATTTGGTGTAGCCTGCTCCTTTCTTGGCTTTCTCTGTCCCTTTCTTGGCGCTCTATTTCCCATTGCTTGTCCCGTTCTTGTTGCTCCATTTCCAATTTCTTGTCCCGTTCTTGTCTTTGCTTTTCCCTTTGCTTCTCATCTTCTATCACTTCTTCTACATACTGTCGGGTGAATGCTTCACTCTCCCCAGTTTGTTTACAGGACCATGCCAAGATTAAACGGCTGTCAAACCAATTGTCTACCTCGTATTGATCCTGCAGGCTTACTGCAAATTCTAGAAAGGGCTGGATTTCGCTATCCTTGTACTCCATGTACTTAGCTACCTCGAGAGCAATCCTATGCACTTTATCTAGATCGGCCATTATATCAGGGTGAGCAAACACTATAGAAGAATAGAACCTAGAGATCTTAGTTACCTAGTCCACTAGATGCTGATTAACTTAATAATCAATAAAATCTAGGCTAGCCTGGGAACTTTAAAAAACAAGAAAGTTTGTAGCTACTCTGATTGCGACAAGCAAAACCCCAAAAAACTCCAAAAAATGTAAGTGATGTAAAACTTACTATCACTTCACCCCAGTTCTGTCAGTACTAAGCTATTGAGAGGATTGGTTACTATCGTCCGAAAGAACACCCTCCCTTGGTACAAATGCAAGCTAGTAACTGACTATCTGTAGCTTCTTATCTCAGATTAAAGAGCTACTCCTGAAAAAATATTAACCCTTAAAAAAAAAAATTTTCTGACTTTTACAACAATAGTCGTCAGATTTGTCAACCAAAAACTCAGCAGTGATACCATCAACCTTTACCAGCTGTCTCATGTGTAGCATGAACAATAAATGTAACTTAATATTTATGATTGCTGTGGAGAAAAACGCTGTTCCGACTTCCACCCAAAAGAAATAGTACGATATGTCTAGGGGAAAGAAATTCCTATAATCTGCCGAACACTAAACTCTAAGAATCAGAATAGAATCTTGTGAGAGATTCATCCTCGGATCGAGCACATATTAAATGTCGTACTAGATGGGTTCTAGAATCCCGGACGGGCTCCCATTTGTCGTGGTTGAGTTAGAGTGTAGAGTATTTGTCGAGTTGGACAACTGTAGTGAAATCGACAAGGGATAGTGGACTGACAGAGTTATAGATTACACTTTAGATAAGGTGTAAATAGGAGATGGACTTGAGACAACCTGGAAGAAGATTTATTCAAATGATCTCTCTCTCCAATCCTCAACTCACTTATGTCTGTCTAAGCATCTCCTGCTCTCAACTCTTTTCTCTTATCATACATAGAGATTCTAGTAAAGAGCTAAAAATACAAATATGGATGGAAAGGTCGTGAACAGCGCATTAATAAATGTGTAAAATTTATTAAAGAAGAAAAGCATGAAAATAATGCATATCATCACAACAATATAAAATTACATCAATAATCAAATATTCATCAAATAATCATATACACCAACAACCACACACACAGATCACCATTCATAAAACCTGTAGAACACAAAGAGATAAATAATCGAGTGACAGTCCTTCGGTTTTCGGGGACCAGCTGAAGTAACTCCAGTAAGTGGTGTTTTCGTATATATCCTCCATCGGTAATGGAATTAACCTGAATAACATCACTGTATAGGCGCTATCGTTGGTGACCCCCCCTACTGGCGCGAGTTGGGCTGGGGGACGCTGTTTATCTCCTGCTGACGTGCGAGGTTTTAAGTATCCAGGAAATACACCAGAAGAAGTCACTTGAGGACAAAGAGACCCAGGCGCGCTTATCCGGCGCAAGGCTCCGCTTGGCTGTAAATCATGTTTAAACTGGTTTGGCTGTGGTTTGCTGAGTGCCCCGTTTAGGCACGAAAAAGGCGGGTGAGATGGAATTCTGCTATAGGCATGCTGGGCGGGTTTGATATTCTGGAAGCCGCAATGCTCTGGCTGGTAATCCAATAGGCGAGTAGAGAACTACTACTGCGTTTGGCGATTCCAGATTTAGCGTTGGCTCCGTTGCACTGCGTGAGCTTAATTTGGCGTTGACAAAAAGGGGTTTTGATTCAGGAACGGGGTTGACGATTCGTGACGCTAGCGGTATTCAGAACCCTCTAGATCGAAGAGAATATTTCGTTCTTCGCCTGACTGGAATCTGCTCTCGCGAGTCGGTCCCCCTGAAACTGAGACCCAAAAAGAGACACCCTTTTACTTCAAGCAAATAATAAATCACACTAACTTTATACAGAAAGTTTCGCTCCACTATGGGATTAAATTTATTGTAGTTATTGCTATGATAGTTTAGGGCTGTCTTTAACCATGTCTCCTGTTCCTTAAAAATATCAATTATCAACACGCGCCCGCATAGGTTTAATATCTTTTGCACACCCAGGTACCTGTCAGTAACTGTTCTGACATCAAAAATCTACTCCTCTTCTCCCAATCTCAACATACAGGAAACCTAACCTGTAGTTACAGTTAAATGAATATGCTTATTCATCTTACAACATTAAATGAATTTACATAAACAGATTACAGCATTTGACATTACACAAATAAATCGTATGTCCCCTTTGGGAAATATATTAGCATTTCCACAAAATAAGTACAAAGAAAATGCAATGTTCTTGCTATAATAATACAGTTGTGGCTAGATCATAAGATATAATTATATCTATGCCTGGTGACTGCTTTCCGTGAAAGTTATAGACTAGTGCCTAGCCACACAAGTAAGCATAAAATGATCCTCCCTTGCCACTAGAAATATCTATCAAAAGAAATAAGTGACTATCTCCTATAATCCAGAGTTATTACCTGCATCTCACTATTCAGTTTTAAAGTGAACAATCCACCCCTGACATTATCTTACTGAAATGACAGTTAATTTTTGCTGACTCTTAACCCAATGGTAAGCATTCGTGGACTGATTCTACGCCTAATATCTGTTATTGTAAGATTAACATTTAACCCATGATAAACCGTAACAGTTTAAGCACCACTTAATAGGCCTTAGACAGCGCTACCTTATCACTGAATAAATTACTAGGAGAAGTCCTCAGAAATAAATTCACTTTCCTAACAGATATATAAAAAGCTAACAAGAATCTAATATTATAATTATAAGATATGTCAACTCACCCCGAAAAATGCCAAGAAATAGGCGAAAAACATTTAGTTCTGTGTTAATGTTTGCCTTATTTCCATAATGGTCTATCTCGGGCCAGGAAATTTACGAATGTCTTTGTCTATTAAAACCAGTCTACTCTTATAGATCACAAGGGACGCTCCCCTCCGGACACCTGGCGTGCGTATTTCTACAGAAGTTCGGCGAAAGACGTAATCTAGAGTAAGACAAAAGAAATCGTGCGAAAGTTCCCCAGGCCTCAAAGGGTACCAGCCGCTCGTCATCAAACGTTTTAAAGCAACCAGAGAAATTCCCCTGTTGGGACCACAGAGGGTACCCGCCGCTAACGAACCGTTTCTTTCACAGAAACCGTCTTGGCTCGTTCTAACACTTAAAGCGGACCCGAGAAATGTTTCTCTGGTCGAACAGGTGCGTTTAGATAACATTACGTCTAGCGTTAGCTGACCGCAGCTGGCCAGCGTAAACAACCTCGGGTGGGGTTGAGAAGGTGAAAAAATGTAGGTAGAATATGAAAGAAACGAAAATACAAAATGTCTCGGAAAACAGAACATATAAAGGAGTAATCAAATTATGGACAAGATGGTAAAATAAATTATCTTTCACGTGACACATGTGCAGCAAGGTAAGGAACTCATAAAGCTGGACCTAGTATAATTAAACATTGCACGGGCGGCTGTTTCAATTTATAAAGATCTACAAACATGATATATGTGATTCCTTTTGTCCAATCTGGTAAGGGAACATAGAATGGTGCAGAATTTTTCTTTTATCTAGAGCAGGGTTACCAACCTTTTTCGGTTTCCATACTTTATTAGCCTTTAGTAAACTTCCCCGTATCTCCATTAACCTTTAGTAAACTTCCCCGTAACCACATTAGTCTTTAGTAAACTTCCCCGTAACCCTGTTAGTCTTTAATAAATATCGTAATTTGAATGCGAATCGCTGACACTTTTAGCCGAGTAGTCTGCCCTGTCTTATTGTCTATTTTAGTCTCCTCCCACATTTTTGTATAACAGCTCCTATAAGCTCTATTTCTGGCGGTAGTCATGTCACTCTTACGGGGGAACAGGCAAAATTCCACCCTTTTGCACGTGAACATCGGCACTTAAGTAAAAGTCTCCCATTTTTCATTTCTTGTTGGTGACGGCAAATTTCTCTCATTCATTGATGCAGAGAGAAAATCGGACACTCAGGGAAGTGACCTTACCCTTTTATGTGACCGAACGCGTCTAGAGCCGCGAACTCTGGCCGTTCGAATGACCACCAGAGTGTCGCTATAGATTACGTCTCTTTCTATTATCAAGGGACGCAAGGGAGACAGCTCCCGAGATCCTTACGTCTTGTTAGGTGCTATCACTGCACGTGCGACCCCACGCTAGAGCACCTGCAGACTTTATCTTACTATTTAAGCTAGGCGTCCCTAACACTCCTTGCCATTGTCTCCAGATAATTCTGCTACCTTGACAAAGTGATATTCTGCGCCAGAGCATAATTACAGTTGTAGTGTGTGTGTAAAAATTTATTTGTAAATCGGTGAGCACCTTACTCACTTAATGCATTATGGTTGTAACTTAATTTTATAGAATAGAGATCCCTCGTTACTTTGTTTTGAGTGTTTTCTTAAGACAGAAAGTATGAGATCGTGTATAATAGTTCTACTATCTTTATTCGATTGGTCTGTGTAGAATATTACTGTAAAGAGTATTACTATTGTGTAAAAACAGAGTATCAGCTCAGTGCTATTTTTGTAACTTATCCGGTGTTATTACTTACTGAGTAATTATCAACGGGGCAACTTTTAATTTCCTTGGAATATGTGGAGTAGATTAGTTGTTTAAAAAAAAACCTTACTATCGAGTGTGTGTGCCTCAGCGCCGTGATCTAGATATCAGGGTCGCCACGCGCAGCGGCGAGAGATTTTTAATCGGTAAAAGTGGGCGGGACTTTCATTGGAAAGCAGGAAACCTTAGGCAAAACAGAGCGAACGAAGGGAAGTTTGGTAGGAGTCTGATTTGATTTGTGTTAGGTGAGAAACGGAGAGGGAGTGTTTGTTTAAATTTGCATAGGTGAGAGAATAAACAGGTATGTCCATTACGGGTTAGTAATGAAAGTGCGACAGCTATGCCTTTTGTCTCTATATCTTTTCTTACTAGCAATAGATTGGATTATGAAAACATCGACATCATACAACAGAAATGGAATCCAGTGGAATCTGACTAAACAGCTTAATGATCTGGACTTTCCAGATGACTTGGCTCTTCTGTCGCATAACAATAATCAGATACAAGACAAAAGAAAATTCTCGATGAGAGGTCACAACAAGTAGGCCTGAAAATACACAGAGAAAAGACAAAGATTATGAGAATACGTGCAAGAAATGATAACAAGGTTGAACTTGAAGAAACACCACTAAAAGATGTAGAATTGTAAACATATCTTGGCAGTAATATAGACAATGTTGGAGAGACAGAGAGTGATATCAAAATAAGAATACGAAAAGCAAGAGGAGCTTTCATTGCAATGGGAAATATATGGAGATCAAGGGAAATCAAGTGCAACACGAAAAAAAAATATTCAATTAATATGTCAAGTCATATTGTATGGCTCTGAGACATGGAGAGCAACAAAAAGCTATATATATATATATTGCCTCAAGGCATTTGAAAGCATCTGGATTTAGTCGGTATTTGTCACAGTGAGGGCTGAGCTCCACCACCCTGAGATCACCCAATTCGTGGGAAAAGTATAGTATTTCCTAGCTGAGGAGTAATTTATCTTCCCGGGTTATTAACAACACAGGTTTGGCCGTTTTCGTCAAGAGAACTGGGGGCATCCCCTGTTAGTTAGATTGTCCTGGTTTTGTGTGATTTTACGTGTAGTAGTGGTTTGCCTGTGTTCTTGAGTGTGATACAAAATCACTGGCCTAATAGCGCTTGTGAGATTTTTTTTATTTTCTTTGTGGATATTTATTTAATAAATATAATTATGTGTTCTAAGCGGTCAGAATTTACTTCTAGTCTACCTGTCACTTGATGTTTGCTGTTGTAGTCCTTACAGTAATAGATTAACCTAATTAGCAAGAGGGTACGGAGGAGGTCCTTGACATCTTAAACATAGTCTCGAGTGTGGCTTGAAGAAGCCGTTAGATACCTGATTATATCTTTCTTCTCTCCAGAAGTCATACCTCACTCCCTATTTTCATTAGAGATTCTATTTTCCTCTAATTCCACATTACTCATTCATACTCTGTCTAAACTCAAACATCAGCTACTTCTGTGCTCGCGACAGTAAACTTTCCCGTAACCCCATTAGCCTTTAGTAAACTTCCCCGTAACTCCATTAGTCTTTGGTAAACCTTCCCCGTAACCCATTAGCCTTTGGTAAACCTTCCCTGTAACCCATTAACCTTTAGTAAACCTTCCCCGTAACCCTATTCTTCTTCTTCCGTCCTTAGCCAACGACCGGCAAAGCAGTCAGTGGCCATTACGCCTAGTGGCGTCTTAAGGGCAACAGCGAATAGATTTTCTTTGCCGTTGTTCCCATCACGCCTAATGGCGTCTTTAGGGCAACGACAAATCAATCCGTTTGTTGTTGTTTCTGTAATCAAAGTGACTGGCAAACGGGTGATCAGCCCGTTGGGTAACCCTATTACTGTTTCGGAAACCTTCCCCATAACTCCATTAGTCTTTAGAAAACCTTCACCGTAACCCTATCAGTCTTTAGTAAACCTTTCCTGAAATCCTATTAGCCTTTCGTAAACCTTCCCCGTAAGTTTCATTAGCCTTAGGTAAACCTTCCTCTAAAGCTCATTAGTTTTTAATAAACCTTACGTGACAATAGTAGAAAATAATGAAGGCAATGATTCTTTTATTGAGAATGGATAAAATAATTATGCAGTTAATGCATATACTCGTATATTTCTTATGACCAGGAATCAGTTATTTAGTTGTATGTTCCCCGCAACACTATACATTTAAATATTTTAATGTTACATTAGACATAATAATAAATAACACTTGTGTTGGAGTCAGGTAGCTTTATCTTTATTTCTGTGGATAATGAAGTGAGATGAGATCAGCTGTATAACTAGTGTTTCCAATTATAATCGCTCTTGCAGAATTTTGCTCTTATGACAGTTACTCTTTTGTGACTATTGCTGACTGAGTGCATGTGAGAAAGGAGCTTACATTTCTCAGTATTTTTCTCTGTCACTGGGATAACTGCGGTAATTTTCTGTGCATGTGTCGCTGTTCTGAAGTTGCTTGAAAATTTCTCTGTTGTTACTGTCTGTGTATTGTTGCTTAGTTTCACAATAATTCCTCCACCTTGATTTTCATTTGCATTAGCTGCTGCAATATCTGTGTAAGCATGCGTTCAAAACTACTGGATATTGCTCCACAGTATATTTTATGTTCAGGCTTTTTTTTCTGTGCTTCAATCTGGTTGTTCTTCCTACTGATTCCTATAATGTCCCATTTATTCTCCGAGAACTTCTGTTTAGAGACATAAACGTAATTTATGAATAGGTCAAGAGACTTATCAAGAGCAGAACAGGAATCGTAATGGCCAACATGGAAACGATGCCTATCGCCAGCTCAACAGAAAATAACAAGTAACAATCTTCAGACCCGGCACTGGGCACTGCGCTAAAGTCTGGATATACCGATGATTGTACCTGACACCACCACGTGTATGTACAGGACATACCGATGATTGTACCTGACACCACCACGTGTATGTACAGGACATACCGATGATTGTACCTGACACCACCACGTGTATGTACAGGACATACCGATGACTGTACTTGACACCACCACGTGTATGTACAGGACATACCTATTATTGTACCTGACACCACCACGTGTATGTACAGGACATACCGATGATTGTACCTGACACCACCACGTGTATGTACAGGACATACCTATTATTGTACCTGACACCACCACGTGTATGTACAGGACATACCGATGATTGTACTTGACACCACCACGTGTATGTACAGACATACCGATGATTGTACCTGACACCACCACCACGTGGTCCATGCTTCGATCACCAGTTAAGGTGGAATTTTTTAGACCGCAGACGGCTCCGGGGTCGACCCAGCCTCATGAATTAGGTACCAGAACAGCTCTGGGAAGGTTAAGGCGGCTGATGTGATGCTGACCACATCACACCTAGTGCGCCTATGGTGTGAAAATATGGGACTAACACAAATATTTCCAATATGCTTTAATGGGCGTGTATCGGGACCCTTTACCTTTTACCTCCTTTGGCAAGGCGAGCCTCGTCCAAGTCGATTATATTAGGGCGTACGTCAAAAACTAAAAGACCTTGCGGTCTTGTTTAATTGTATATAGTGTCCGAAATTAGAAGGACAGATAATACACCTGTGGTCGTCACCGATAACAGTCAGAACAAGCTCTATGAAGATTTTAGTAACACTAAGGTGACTACTGTTTTCATCAAGTAGGAGTAGGCGGTGAAGCAGAAGAAAAATCACACCATCAATGATTACCCTATCCCTACGACGAGGGGGGAGGAATGAAGTTAAACAGTGTGTCGTACAATATTGTCATTTAGAATCTTGCTAATGATTCACCTCTAGCTCCGTGTTTTTTAATTAGGTACTTTATCATATAATAACTACAACTATAACAATCTGTTCCTTTTTTCGGGAATTTAAAAGAAAAAAGGACGATGAGTGGAGGGCTGAGGAAAATGGATAATGACGTCTAGTAATATGTTTAAGTTGCTGTTGTTTAGTCTCTATTTCATTGGATTTCTTCTGTGTTTTGCATCACATTTTGCATTTATTACTGTGAGGTCATTGACTTTTGTGTGACAGTACTCGCGGGTACGCCCTGCGTATTTCCTGGTGACCTTTGAGGAGACAATGAAAGGTTAGGACTAGTGTTTACTCAGGCGTGTGTTATAAGTGGTTATATATGAGGTTGTACATAAGGCTGGCAACATCATAACTTAAAACAAATTGCTTCAGATACCACTGCTGCAGGAGCCCATGAATCTTGTCGTGCAGGTTAGCTGCAAGGAAACCAGTTAGGGTGATGACGTCATACCCAATACAGAGCGGAAAGGGAAACGAAGAAGATACATTAAATAGTCGTCATATATTTGGTAGTATCGGAATGGGGGACCGTGGGTGATTCCTGGAGGGTTTCAGAGATGACAAAGAAAGAAGAGAAACAATACTAGGAATGTCCTAAGTGGTAACTAAAGTAAAGATTGCGCGTGGGGCCAGCAACCTCATCATATAAAATTACTGCCACTGAAAGAGCACGTGACAATGCTGACCAATAGTGTTACTACTCCAGTTCTTCTCAAGGAACGAGCAGAGAACATTCATTCATGTGAGTGATCAACGAGCAAAGAAGAAGAAAATGGGCCACAGTCTTGAAAAAAAGGTGCGTTCATAAAGAAAAGCCATAGTGGCTCCAGCTGTATTTGTATAGAAATATGGCAACAACATGCTTCCTTTAAATACTGATTTTTTTATTTTTATTATTGCTAGAAATGCTGTTGTCAATAATCTAATCCCATTCTATAATGAAGAGTTTGTGCCTGTTGTTACTTTTTCTGTCTGTGTTGCCTTAACGGATATTGCGTGATGGAAAAGATAATCAGCGTGCAAGCCCGGTTTCCTCGCATTTGATAAACAATAACCATCTTTTAACACTGGGCAAATCCATTTGTACACACGCTGTTGTCTTTACTAGAACATGGCGTGTGATGCAGAAAATGTGTTGCTATCTGGAACAGGAAATGACGTGAAACAAAAAGTTATGAGGTGAAGAGGGCAAACTGGGGTAGAAGAGGGCGAGTGGATCAGTAAACAAAGCCATCCTCCGTATTTTAATTTCCCTCACATGTTCAAGTTTCTTACATGTTGGTTATGTGGAATTTCGAGCATTCTCTAGAAATTGTTTCGATCTGGTCAATCAAAGCACTCGAAGAGATGATCCTGGGAGAAAGATGTAACGTCTTGCACCAAGATCGGTTATTTTTTGGTGCACACTCTGTCTATACATCAGCTCCCAATTCTTTTAGCAGTTCATGTGGCGATAGTTAAATTCTGAATGAGTGTGTAGCAAAGATCTGTACAGTTGACAAAATGTTGAATGGCTGCAGACGAGTTCACAACAAAGGTAATGTAAAAGTTTTGCCAAACATAATAGGAGTTGTTGGCTTCTTAGATCCGACAGCTTCAGAGGGGTGACACTAGCTGTACATACGTTAGCCTGAAAGTGGAGTATTCATTCATTCATTCATAACCCTCCACTCCCAAAGGAGCATAGGCCTTCAACAAACACATGCCAAGTCCTCCTGTCACGTGCCATCATCTCAAGTTCTTTCCATGTTCTCCTCATCATTTTCACCTCTGTTTCCAACTCTCTTCTCCATGTACTTCTTGGTCTTCCTCTGCCTCTCTTGCCCTGGGGGTTCCAGAACAAGGACTGCCTTGTAATGCTATCAACAGGTTTCCTCAGTGTGTGTCCTATCCATCGCCATCGTCTTCTTCTCATCTCTTGTTCCACTGGCATTTGTCCAGTTCTTGTCATCAGTTCCACATTGGTAACCTTGTCATACCATTTTAATCCCTCTATTCTACGCAAGCACCCATTTATGAAAGTCTGTAGCTTTTTGGTTGTTGTCTTTGTTGTTCTCCATGTCTCCGAGCCATACAATAGGACTGACTTCACATTTGAGTTGAAGATTCTTATTTTCGTGTTGGATCCTATTTCTCTTGATCTCCATATATTTCCCAATGCAATGAAAGCTCCTCTTGCTTTTTGTATTCTTATTTTGATATCGCTGTCTGTCCCTCCAACTTTATCTATATTACTGCCAAGATATGTGTATGATTCTACATCAAAGTGGAGTATGGCAACCATTAATGCGGCTACCGTACACCGAAAAGCGTAACAATTAAAATGCGCGCCAAGTAAGATCTTTTTGATTTCCGCTTTGTTTATGGTGGCGTCATTGATGTGTTCCATATTTTCAAAGCAGTCGATAGTGAAGGCTTGCATTCTCGTGATCCTTGTTCAATTGCAGTGATTTTGTTAGCTCTGTTAACACATATACGTAGTCATTATGTCAACAAAAATATATTTAAAAACATACCGCAGAAAAGCCCCTGGATGACAAGATTGCCAAAAGACTGTCATAATGTCTCTGTATACAATTTAATAATTGCTAATCAAAAGACACCAAAAGATATACAACAATTTAATTTACAAGATATGTTTCTAAGACTGGCTTCCAAACAAACTTCAACAGATACATGAACGGCATCTACGCCTGAACCCCAGCTTTCAACTTCTAATGTATCAATATCATTAACTACATCTTCTCCTAACTGTCATGATAGTTCTGAAGATAATTCCTCTGATGATGATCACATATAATTGATATGTATCACCTCAGCTCAATAAATATTTGTTTCTTATTTTTGTATACTTGTGTGTGTGTGTATTTTTGGAGTAAATTTTAAGCTTGGCTCCCGAACTCAGGAAACACCATCTATCCGGCAACCCTCAAGCCCCAGGCATGTCGGATAAATGGTCCACATACATACAGACATACGAATGTGCGAGAGCGAGAGTTATAGTGCATATAACGTATTGGCAACATTTTGTTCGGAGATAGCGTCATGCTTACCTAAAAACGAAGTTAAACCTATGACAAATTATCATTCCCCAACCCCGTCTCCATTAAGCTAGAATTTTGAGAGAATGAATTATATATTACCTGCAAAAATCTGTTTGCCCTACGTCAATGTTAAATATTTTTAATTTCATTTTCTTTCAGGTCGTGTCCTAATACTGACACACAATGGAAGAAACCTTTTCAAAATTTCATTCTAAAATCAACGAATTCTTAGAAGATCATGGGACTACCCGTTAAAGGAAACTTGACATCGTACCAGCTGATAGACAACCACGGCTCTCCTCCTCGCTGTATGATATACTTTATTTCCTAACGGACCACAGGACTACAAAGGTAACTTCTCATGCGGTTTATTTCCAGAAAAAACGCAAGGAATAATAGTATTTCGGGCCCTGTTATTACAGTACTGATCATTCTACGTTCTTAATGGTCTGTATGCAGAAATCACCGTCAGATGATTCGAAACGGAAAGTCGTCGGATTTACAACCGAGCCAAGATCAACGACTCACCATGAAGTAAAAAAGCATGAATCTTCTACACCCGAAACAGGGATGCAGACAACGCCAAGCACAAACTTCACCTACGACCACCTCATGACATCAGAGAACATGTCTACCATAGTGATCAATAACACCAGTACATTGGAACAGGGAAATTATTCCCAGGACTGGTTTCTGGGAAATATATCTCAAGCCTTTGCAGTCTTCAATAATGTTATGGCCAACGACAGCAACGACAACATAAAGTTGTTGAGCCCTATAAGTTCGTTTGATTATCATCAACCCAGGTACAATGAGACTCTGATGGTGATCATCTGCGTTGTACTTGGAGGAATGATTCTTGCTATAATCCTTGGCAACATCTTTGTCATCACTGCCATAATTGTGGAGAAATCTCTTCAAGGAGTATCGAACTATTTGATCCTGTCTCTGGCAATGACAGACTTGCTTGTGGCTGTTCTAATCATGCCACTGAGTCTGATAAATGAGATCAGCATCCATTGGTTTCTAGGAAACGCCGTATGCGATTTGTGGATTTCTATGGACGTATTATGCTGCACTGCTTCCATTCTGCATCTTGTCGCTATAGCATTCGATCGTTACTGGGCAGTGTCTAATATTGATTATATTCGAAGACGCAATGCGCGGCAAATTTTGTTCATGGTAGCGATAGTGTGGATGGTTTCTGTATGTATATCAATCCCGCCTCTCTTTGGTTGGAGAAACGAGGCAGATAGCCCACAATATACTGGACAGTGTCAGATCTCTCAAGATCACGGATACACCATATTTTCCACTGTGGGCGCTTTCTATTGCCCCCTTCTTCTTATGCTTGTCATTAACTTCAAAATATACCGTGCTGCCCGTTACAGAATCCGGAAGAAACGATTCGGTGGGCATCAGGTCAAGCAAAACGCACTCCATGTCCCGCTTCCCGCCGTCACCATAGAAATATCACAAAGAACTAACACGAAACATTCATCCGGAAGTGACGTCAGTCAAGATGGTATCAGCATGTACATGCCTTCCTGTACAAACGCTAACGAATTTTCACGGGTTGACATGGAATCCCCTTCGGACGTTCAAGAAAACGGTCAGGATCATTTGGAGCAGGACTCCAATATGACCCGGATATTGACCAATACACTGGCCGTGCCAGCATGCACTGTAAATGTATCACTACCCAGACAGGGCATGGCGTCAAATAATAACGTTACTAAACGATTGAAACACGGAGATAAAGAACGTTATCGACGGGAGAAAATTGAAATGAGAAGGGAAAGGAAAGCGGCACGAGTTCTAGGAATAATTACAGGGGCGTTTGTTGCGTGTTGGCTTCCGTTCTTCATAGTGGCCGTGGTGGCCCCACTGTGTGGGAGTGCCTGCAACATTCCTCCGTATGTCTTCAGCCTGTGCCTTTGGCTCGGCTACTTCAACAGCCTCATTAACCCTATTATTTACACCATCTTCAACCCGAGTTTCAGGGTAGCCTTCAAGAAAATCTTTTATCGACGAATAAAATCCGTTAAAAGACTGACATAGCTCAGACATTAAGTAGTTCAAGCATAATAAAAGGAATGTGATAAAATAATGTTTTACTAATATATTCTACAATATCTAATTATTATACAACATCCGATTTTCTTCCTACACTTGTTATCTTTGTACTGTAAATTTTATCATTGATGGTCTATACAGAAGGTTAAATATACGTATTCAAAGCGTACAATGACTAGAAAATATAATATGGCATATAAATAGCCACAAAAGCAAATGGAGACAGAAAGATGCAATAATATGCAGCCTATATTACCACTGCCAGGATGGAATTACCAGGAAAGAAACTGGAGAGCTCATGACTCCAACTAATCAAGCGTTGGAATAGCAGAAAAGCCACAGAAAAAAAAGCCTAGATCTATAATGTAGAGCTTGCCACGATTTCTTCAACACGGCACTGCCTGCAAAAGAGCGCCAAGCTCAGTAGCCGTACTTCAACAATTACAGTGTAGCAAGTCAACAACAATTTAATCAAGATGGGTTCGACTATACTATTCCCCATTGCAAGACATGATAAGGAACTGTAGTATCTCATAGCAGTCTATGAAATATGTCTGTTCTGTAACTCTTTCTTCTTCCCTTCTATTCATCACTTCTCGATCACATCAATTGGTTTCCATCACACACCGATGCAAGTCAACATAACTCATACTACCTCTCTCTCTCTCTTATTTTTTTCCCCTTTCAATTGCATATAGAGTATAAACGATCCATTAGTTAATGTCAAATTCTCCTATTCTGTGCCATTCGTTCAATTTTGTCCATGTTTTTGTTCAATTCCTATGTCTGTCTTCATCTCCCTTCCCTTTTTTTTGGGGGGGGGGGGGGGGGGGGGGAGAGAGAGAGGGGGGGTGCCCTTTTATTAGATTTCTGATTTATTATTCCCACATATTATTTAAGATATAAACTCATACATACACCTTCGGATCCGCATAAACAAAGTTGAAGGAACGGACAGTGATATCAAAATAAAAATTCAACAGGCAAAAATATCTTTCATTTCATTGCGAAAATGAAAATCTATAGAAATCAAATTCAACACAAAAATTAAAAATCTTCAATTGAAAAGTCAAGTCGGCTTTAGTGTATGTCTCTGAAAGATGACGAACAACAACAAGAAGCAAGAAAATACAGACTTTCAAAAATGGATACTTGTACTTAAAACAAGGATTGAAGGTGGTGTGACAAGAATGTCATTGTGAAAGTGATGAGAACCAGAAAATACTAGCGCAGATAGCGGTCAGCAAAAGATGTTGGCCTTGGATATGGCACCCGTTGAGGTAACCAATTGACAGAAATACATGGCAGTTCTTCTGGCACTCACAGGGTAAGAGAAAAAGTGAGAGACAAAAAAATACAGAGAAATTACTTGTAGATAGAAATGGATAAAGAGTACATGGAAAGCCTTTAAACGGATGGCACAGGACAGGAAGTTTTGTTGAAGTCAAGTGCTCCACATGGCGTGCTCCACATGGCGTGCTCCACATGGCGTGCTCCACATGGCGTTGAAAGATAATTATTAAAGAATGTACATAGTGTGTCTGTGTGTGAGCTTCTTCCTCATTTGAAATGTAAGAAATTATCTTCACCCAGTGGTTGCAATCTACCAACCTATAGGTTAAAAAATTATCTTCTCCGGTGGCTACAATCCATAAACCTGTAGGTTAACAAATTTTCTTCCCCCCGGTGGCTTCAATTCACAAACCTGTAAGTTAACATATTATCTCTCCTTCCCCCCCCCCCACCTCCCCCCCCACCTCCCCCACCCCCCACTCCCAATCTCCCGGTGGCTTCATTCCACAAACCTGTAGGGTAAAATTCAAACTCATTAACACTAACATTTATAGTACACATATTTCTAGGCACAACCTTTCGGGTTTGAACGTTCATCACTTTGATTATAATTCTTGATGCTATTTAAAGAACACGCCGTAGTATAAAGGTAAATGCTATTATATTTTCTCTAATGCACAACGGGATATATGACACTGAAATGACGACTTCCAGTAGATGGCATTCGCAGACGATGATTTTTTTTAATTCAGGACATACATAACTGACCGCTGGTAGATTTCGTCTCTGGTTATATTTTTTTTAACTTTTTTTTTCCAAATTTTAGCTCTCACACACAATTTTTTTTTTTAAAGTTGACTATTCAAGAACATTCAACCTCGATGACTTCCCATTCATCTTTCTTTCAGAATTTCCTGGTATGTATTTGACAGAAAATGTGAACGGGGTTGGCAACCTCATCATGTCAAACAAATTGCCACATAAACTGCCGCTGCAAGAGCATGAACATGCTTTATGCAGGCTTCCTGCAAGGGAACAAGCTGCAGCTGTGGCGCCATGCTTCGTAAGTAGCAGAAAAGGAAAAATGATGGTAATTTTGATAAAACAGCAACAAACATAATTGAAAGCGAACTTGTCGTCATAGTTCTGAGCGTACACAAAACAACAGCGATCGTAAGTGACAAGATAAGTTGTGTTAACATTGTCTATGCCCGTATGACCGACAAGAAACTATTCTTCCAAAGTGTTGTGTAGTGGATGCGGGGATGAGAGGATGTCAAAACAGTGGAGACGAGAATTGGGGAGTTGTCAGAAGCGATTAGTGGAGATGGCGTAGGTGAAGGATTGTTTGAAAAGATAAATACTGGCGGATTTGGGAAAGGTTTTTGGATTTCAGATAGTAAGGAATAGCGATATATTGTAATTACATAACACTAGTTTTATGATACGTCTTTCGCAACGTCATTCGTGGTTTCTATTATTATCTTAATACTTAAATATCACCAAGAACCGATATTGCTCAGCTGTGTTATCTGTTGTTCTTTGTAAAATACCACTTGTTGGTTTCATTTTATTTCTTATCTCTTCCTCTTTCAATGCAACTTTGCCAGTTTTGTGCCCTTTTCTGTTTTGTTTGTTTGATTCGTTTGTTTTTAATTTCTTTGTGACGTATTTAGACCACGAGTGTAATGAAATATGCACCAAAGCAAAAATCGAGATGTGAAAAACAAAATTCCCACTTATCTATGCATTTAGTTTTTTAATATACCATACAGTTTCATGACAATCGTTAATTTAACTATCCCCGAGTATTTTTGCAGTTCTTCATCTACAGGCTAACATTAAGGCCAACTGTTTCTGACTCATTAACTTTCCGCAGCAATTTCAGCGGGAAAAAGATCAATATATTCAAATCTCTCTTCTTCGATTTTCAACTTGGCGATTAACAAAGCTGCCTTGGCGCTTTAGAAAGGGGATTTCAGCAAGGAGAAAGTACTAATATTGCACATAGTCGTTACCGGCGTTGGATTTAGTTGACGTATGACAGGATTTGTGTTCTCGTAGAACTACATCTTCCAGCAACCTAATCCAAGTTTTCGATCTAACAGCATGATCAACTTGCGTGAGTAGAGTGTTGACGGTTGAAAGATCGTGATATAATGTCGGGAACCAAATACAAAGATCAATAATCCGACGCGTAATGGCAGACTATTGTTCCCATTTTACTGTCATCCCGTTGTGGGCAGGAGCTGACTGTTATGTGCTGTCTTATTTTTATATCCATTTTGTAACTAGAGCATCCTCAATACATGACCTTCTTTGGTCTTTGATGACTGAGTTGAATTATCTGAACTACTTGTTTTAGATGTTGTCATATTTGTGCTTTAAGTTTCCACAGGATGAAGCAATGGGCTCCATACCTAACCCTCCAAAGTCACCTTCTACGACATACGTGAATTACATTGTTACTATTCTTTGCTCCCTTTTCAGGCCTGGGTAACTTATAAGCAACAACTCTAGATGATGCTTAACAACTCGGGGGGAGATTGTAGAAGTAATTATATGCGGCTCGCACGCGTGTGCGCTTGCACGTGTATTTGTATGTAAGTGAATGAGAGGTAACGAGGAGGTTACGCTAAGAAATCGTGAGGGAAAGTTCTAAAATACGAAGTGCATACTCGCAGGAAAGAGAAGGTACAGGCAGCCTTGATCATCATTGTATATTATGAAAATCTGACCAGATGATTTGGCTTTTACGTTATTTTTCCCTTTTTTATCTTAACGTTCGTAGGAAGTAGAAGATATCTCAGAATTGTGTGTAAGAAGTAGTGGAATTAGATAGAAGAAATGATACAGTTCTACTATTATTATTCTCCTTTTTCGTTGAGCCTTGATCGCTGACTGACAAAGCAATCAGTGACAAACTGTTCCTATTTTGTTCTGTCGGCAGCCATCCTTCCAGCACTGGTTCATGATTTGCATCTCTGCTTCTGTCGGCAGCCATCCTTATTTTCGGGAGAGTATATATAATGGAAACAATACAATTTTTCAACACGGTTGCATTCCTCAGCTGTGACCAAAGTAAACACGGCGAGAGTTATGTTATTTTAGATTCAATTTAAAAGTTCTTTGATGACAACATTTCGTGTGAAAGTGCGTGGGTTGTTTTCAAAGAGTGTTCCCTGATAATAAGTGGTTTTAACAAAAACTTTCAAGTTTTCATGATTTGTACATCGGGTGAGGGCTCATGCACACCAATTTGTATGCACTTTTTCTTTGTCGAGCGCTACTAATTTCGTGAAAGAATAAAATAAAAAAAAACAAAACCAAAGTATTTGTTTTATATAACACCCACGCCGCGCAAGTTGCACACCGTTCGTTACGCACTTTTTTTTCTAGCGCGAGTTACTATTTTGGTGAGACCGACCGACGTAACATACATCGGTAATTATGTTATAGCACGTTTCACTAGCTTTGCCCAACTTCAAATGTAATTATCTGATTAACCGTTGAACCTATTAATGCCATTTTTTGCATACGCTGTTATATTGGGTTCATCATGTGACATATTCTTTCCAGAACGTTGTCTCCATTACAGCTGCTCTGAACGCATCACGATTCTGGGCAAGTCGACCTGCATCAGCCAAAGACAAGTTCAGACTCTCTGTGATGTCCTGGGTCCACCGTCGTCTAGGTCGACCCCTTCCCCTTTTTCCAGGGACCATGCCTTCCATCACTGTTTTTTCCAGACTATTATGTCTTTTTATATGACCGAAAAATTTCAGCTTCCTTATTGCGATGGTATTTAGGAGCCAATGTTCCTGTACGTTTAGTGAGTGCAGTACTTCTCTGTTGGTCTTTTTTTCTGTCCAGGGTATTCTCAACATCCTTCTGTAGCATTTCATTTCGAATGATGTAATCTTTTTTGCAACTGTTTTATTGAGTGTCCAAGTCTCGCAGCCGTATGTTGCTACTGGGAATATACATGCTCTGATCAGTTGTAACTTTGTTTCTTTGCTTGTGCCTTGCCATAGGTTTTTCATCTGTATTAGCTTATGTGAAGCAATTGCAAGTCTTCTTTTAATTTCTACTGCACAGTCGCCAGAGCTGTTAATGATTGATCCTAAGTATTCGAATTCATTGACACTTTCCAGTTCTTCGTTATCAATTTCAATTTCTGGTTTGGTCTTTACTTTGTCTGTTGTCAATACTTTGGTCTTCTTGGTGTTTAGGTATAGATTCTGGGCCTCGCTGTGTTTTTTGGTGGACAGAAGTAATTGTTCAAGTCCTTTTGGGTTGGTCGATAGGAGGACTGTGTCGTCAGCATATCTGATTTCCGGGATCTGGTACCCGCCGATGTTAAATGAGTCAAACTCTGTGTGTTCTTGGTCATCTCTTACGTTTCTCATGATATTCTCGGCATAAATGTTAAACAGGGAAGGGGAAAGGGTACAGCCTTGTCTTACTCCTTTCTGTACTTCAAACCATTCTGATGTTTCCCCCTCTATTCTTACGGCTGCCTGTTGTTCTTGGTACAGCAGTGCGATGAGTTGTATAAGGTGGTTTGGAAATCCCATATTTTTCATAATAGCCCATAACTGGTTGGACTTCATTTTTCTTCTCTCTACCACCAACTTCAGTGTTTCGTCTGAGATGTATTCTCGTCTCTTTATACTTCTTTTAGGAATTAACCTCTGTGCATTTGTAATATATACATCTCTGATGTTATTAGCAAGTTCATCTGGTGTCATTTCCTCCTGTACTGCCATAAGAATGTCAAATTTGTTCTGAATATCGACACTGTACTTATATTGGGTTAGACCCAACAAATATATACTTTATATCTGTGCATCTTTTCCAGTTCCCATAAACGGATGAAATCCTTTGATCTTTGTCGGCATACTAATTATTGTGTATCGAGAAAAGAAATTTTACCACTTCAGTCACATATTCTGTGAATTGAATAGGCATAGGCGTGTCTACTATTAAAATAATGTGGCCATCACGTTTGCATATGAATACCTGTTGAAGATGATTTCTTAAATGATCTGCATGGGAGATACTCGTGACATTGTTTGTCATTGACCTTTAGTGCGCTATCAAACTGGACCTTCATTGATCTAATTATTTCAATAGGTATCACGTCTTTGCGGTTCATAAATATCATAATGGAACGTTGCTCCTCTAATGTGCTTGTAAATAACGGTAAGATCATATTTAAAGAAATTAAACTTCATCCGAATCATAATCAGATGTCTCTGAGAAATTGATAATCAATCTCGGCTGAATGAAGGACAAACCATCATTCTTCCAATATTACCCTTCCTCTTGTAACACATGGTTCTCACATTTCTTCCAATAATCCCTGGCTATATTGGAGATGGCGGCTTTTGTAAGTATTTCAACATCTTTTAATTTGAACGTTCTATTTTCTGTTGCTACCTGTTCCTTAATTTTAGCCCAGACTAATTCTATTGGGTTTAAGTGAGAATGGTTAGGAGGCAATCTTAAACATCTGTGACCATGTTCATGGATTGCCTTGTCTGTGAGAAATATCTTTGTATGCTGTGTCTTTTTTACAATTCCAATTAATTCAGGCTTCAGGGACATTTCGTTTCTGGTCAGCCAAATCTTTATTACATCTTTAGTACTTGATGAATTAGGAACTTTATCTTCTGGTGCCACAACGTTGTGATATGAAGCATTGTCCATTATCAAACACGACGGTCTATCCAAGGAAGGAAGTACATGATTCACAATCCAATCTTGACATATCTTGCCAGTCATCTCTGTATGATAATCCCAATTATCTGTGGATTTTGAAACACATGTGAGTTCAGTATTATTTAGAAGCCCATGATGGCTGCTTCCTGCATGTGCAATTATTAGTCGCTGTCCTTTGCTGCTTGGTACTAGTCTCTTAGTTGTCCCATCAGATGATTGCCATTCTCGTTCATTACTGTGGTGCGCATTGATCCAAGTTTCATCTAAATACACAAAATCATAACAATCTCTTCTCGTTTCTCTGACCTCGTGTAAATATTTGCTTCTCATTGCAACTATATGAGGCTTCTCACAAATAAGGTTTCTACCACCAACATATTTTCTAAAATTGAATCCCAAACTCCTAATAGTCCTCCATGGCGTAGATTTGGAAATATCAATGTCATTATTCTTTCTTAACCAAATTTTCAATTTCTTTAAAGTCACTGCCTCATTATTGAGAAACATATTGCAAATTTCTCTGCGAATCAATTCTCTGTCAAAATTATCCGCCACTCTTGGCCTATTTTTCGTGTGTAAAACACTGGAATTACAAATTTCAGATGTCGCTATCCAGCGTTGCAATGATCGTTTGCTTATCCACAAGGCATGAATAGTCCTCTTTTGTGGGTGTGAAATAGAATGATATAGTTTTCCTCGAGTAGCTTCATTGCAGAAATACTTTAAAATCCTATTTGTGATTTGCTGTAATGTCATAACATGTACTCGCAGACTCATTTTTCCTAGTTAGCCACACAATACTTTTTGTAGACACGCCACTGATTGACAATGTGTGCGTAAAACCGGAAATAAACTGTTTTATGTTCAAGAAGTGCAATTTCACGCAATTTCACGCAAAAATCATGCCAATTGCTTGATAAACCAAAAATGTGCAAATGAGGTCGCATAATTTACTGTAGACATTTCAATATGTGTGTGTGTGATGTGTGCTGGCAAGTAGGATTTTATATTATATCGCAAATAAACAAAAATTGAAACCAATGGCCGCATTTTAATGAAAAATTTAATTCATAGGGTCTATACCATTTCAAATTCACACACAAAATTTCACTTATATGCGTTATATATTCGCTGAGATATAGCATTTTGTAGTTGGGCAAAGCTAGTGAAACGTGCTATAGTTGGGATGGGATTAGTCTCCAGCATTCTGCACCGTACAGAAGGACAGAAATTATGCAACTCTCGTTTCAAATAGGATACTGGAATTGTCGAAGCGCCAACCAACGGGCAGCAGTTATACAGAAAATGATCTATGATTTTGACATCCTCATGATTCAGGAGACAAATTTAAAAGTGACTAGCAATATTAATTGTCCAGGTTATAGTTATCCATGTGGACCTGGCAGACGAGGGCAAACTATGTATGTCAGACATGAACTCCCTTACACATGGCTGGACATAAGTTCCCACAATAGTGAGGATATATAATTGCAAGGGATTGCAGTGAATATAAGCGATCAGGAATGGCGAGTCTACAATTTGTATGCTCATGTAGACCACCTCACTGAAAAGGGTAGTTGGGATTTCCTGATAGATTTGTCAGATGAACCTAACAATAGGTGTTTAATTGCTGGTGATTTCAATGCTAGGTCTAAGGAGTGGGGTAACATCACGGACAATAGACAGGGTATGGCCTTGAGTCGGGCATTACTGAACGCAAACTTAACCATCTTGAATGATGGACGCCCGACAAGACTGGCAACTTAACTTGGGAACACTGACGGCGTCATAGATCTGGCATTGATTTATAATGCTGCTGCAACCCTTGCACGTTGGAATGTACTGGGAGCACAGAAAAGTGATCATCTACCTTGTGAAGTCCTCATTGCCAAGGCGAAGGCAACCAGACACAGAAAGCCTAAACACACTTTTAAGTACCCTGCAGGCTCACATGACTGTAATAGTCCTCTACATATATTGCGTCAAAATGCCAGGAAAAGGACAGCTAGAACACCTTTCACCAAACCACCTTGGTGGAATGAGGATGTAGAAAAAGCATGGATAGAAAAAGAAAGAGCGACAAAAGAATGGAGGAAAGCATGAAAGAGAAATACATTGAATAATGGAGGGGTTGAAGAGATGAAAGAGAAAAAACAGAAAGCCACCAACAGGTTTAAGAGCCTCGCAAGGGAAGCCAAGGACCAAGTATGGGAGGCCTTTGTGACACAGGTGGGCATGGAAAAGACCTTTTAGAAATTCTGGTCCTTACATCGACGAATGAATAGAAACAATATAAGCCAACCCATACCTAATATTCTGAGCTTCGTGGGAGTAAGCCTGAAGACCGATGAAGAGAAAGGACGGGCTATATTCAGTCGGTATATCACTCAGACGGATAAAGGTGATAAAGCTGCCCATCAAGAGATTAAGAATTGTGTACTGGAAAATGACACCAGAGGCGAGATATATTTTGACCTAATATCTGACGAGGTCGTTATGTATACTTCAAAAGCAAGTAGAAATACTGCTCCGGGTCCTGATGGTGTACAGTATCAACACATCAAGCAGCTTGATGACAGAGGTATTACGAATGTAGTGATGGATTCCAACACCAGTATACAGAATGCTGAGGTGCCGGAAGACTGGCTACATAGCTACCTACGGCCACTTCCTAAACCTGGTAAAGACCCCACACTGCTTAGCAGCTATCGAATCATCACATTGCAGAATGTCTACGGCAAATTACTTGAGAAGATAGTGGCGAGACAATTAATGAACCACCTTGAAAAATCCTCCCTGTTACCCTGGGCAGTTATAGACCAATAAAAGTGTCATGGGGACAACGCTGGAACATTTGCGTACGATGTATATGAGGGTTTCCAGGGTAAACAAGAAACGGTGGCTGTGGCAATTGACCTAGGGGATGCTTACAAAAGTGTTGACTTTGCAACCTTGATGGACTGTGTAAAGGAATGTGGTGTAAACCCATGGCTAACAAGGTGGATAGCAGCTGCCTTAACTGAGAGAACAGTTGCATTTCGCTTGGGAACATGGACATCAGAGCCAATGCACATTTCCCCAGGATTACCTCAGGGTTCTCCATTATCACCGGTGCTGTTTAACATCTATACCGCAAAAATAGCTGCAATCCAACCAACAGGTTTGGAACGAACATTAACTTTTGCCGATGACTTGCTCATTTACAGAACTGGTTCAGGTAGAAATGAAATGGTTAAAAGCATACATGAGGCACTTCAAGCAGTTTCTAAATGGTGCGACGAAACCAGCTCCAATGACAATCCCAACAAAGCCGGTGGGCTTTGGTGCTCCTTGAATAACTCCATAATGAAAGCAGATCTTCCAGACATTACTCTCAGTGGACAGAAAATTTAACGGCAGAACACGTTGAAATACCTTGGAGTAACATTCGATCGTGGGCTATCATATAAGCACCATGTTGATCACATCATACAGAAGTGCAAGAGAGGTCTGGCAGCCCTAAAAACAATGGCTCCAGAGCACCTGGAGCAGAGACTACTGTTTCTCCTGTATCATCAGCTAGTCTTGTCTGTAATCGACTATGGCCTGGGAATACTCACGCTGTCATTATCACAATGTGAACAACTGGAGCGCATTCAAAACGAAAGGATGCGTATAATCTTGGGCTGTACGCGAGATACCCCTGTTGTGATGATGCGAAACATGCTTGGATTGCTGTCAATTAGATCCAGATATGCGATGGCCCAGGTAAAAGCGTATATGCGTGTAACCACAGACAAAAGGCATCTTCTGCATGGGAACATAGCTGACATCACAGGAGCGAGAATAAAGAGGGGGATGTCATGGATGGTGCAGGCAGAGGAGACTATTAGACAGGTGACCCCAGTTGAAAATATATTCAAGGGAGAAGAGAGGAGTAAGTCAGATGAGAGCTGGATGAACTACCAGCAAGTCATCATCATCGTTGGTAGAGAATGCAGAACTTGGGCCAATGGGAGAGCAGAGCTGGAAATCGATCAGCTTATAAATGATAATGCTGGGGATGATGATGCCATTGTGTACACTGAAGGGTCTGCAATCTGTGGTATAAAATCAGGGTGGGGCTTCTCTGCTAGAGTAAAGGGCAGAACCGTCGCTGAACAAAGCGGAGCTTACACGACAACAACCTCCAGCATGAGAATGGAGGTAGAGGCATTTACTGCTGCCTTAAGATGGCAGTCTGAGACTTTATTAACAAAGGCAGTTATTGTATCAGACTCACAATCCATGCTTTGAAAGGTCCAAAATGGATGGCTTCGACATGAATGGAAAACCTCCATAGAAGCATCGAATCTTCAAGAACTGATATGGACCTTATGTCCTGGTCATGCCGGGATACGTGGCAATGAAAGAGCTGACAGACCAGTTTCAAGAGCACCCATAAAAGGTACATTGGCCATGGATAAGGAAGAAATACTGAGGGCAATTCGTGTTCGTCTATTAGAGAATGACACTGCAATCGATGAATCATCACGGCTAAGACTGCTGAAATTTGGCATCAAACGTAAGATCAGCAGGGGTGGACGTATGAGAGGACGCATCCGCCGTGTATACAACCAGTGCGCAACAGGAACAATTAGCATTCATACCCTTCGACATTTACTGAGGGAGACTGAGCACCTATGGGTTTGCCCGGTGTGCAATGTCGTCGATTCTGATTAACATTAACTCTCGTGTATTTTTAATTTAGTGCGTGTGCTGTACTGGGAAAATTAATTCTACTTTGGACCGTCAATTTCTTTTTTTTTTTTTTCCTTCTAACCTACAAGAAAATAACAGTAAGCGGTCACAGAGGGGGAAAATGAGATGATTTACTTCAAATGGCCACTTCCATTAACCTATAGGCTGGGAAACATTAATACCAAGAAATCCCTTACATATGTGTGAGGTATGTATGCCTATTTCTATACATACAGTTGTGTAGCACCTTACAAGCATTTAACGTACTCAAATCCGGCTGTACAAGCTCGAAAATAACAAATACAAAACTGGAAATTTAAACTGTACAGACGACTACGTCAAGGATGCGACGGCTACGCTTAGGACGCCGCAATATCGTAAGCAGGGTATTAGCCCGGATTTACTGCCCTCATTCCTTCGTGCCATACGTTGCTCAGTATATCTGCCAGTTTGTATTGCATATGGTTGTATATGTTGAAGAACGGTAAATATAAAAACAGGTGAAACTGTTTTACTTTCAGTCTATCATAATATCAGATGACAAATGCGGAACTGAAATTAAAGCCAAAACAGTTTTAGCGTAATATAAAAAGTATTTTTATCAACAAAAAAACTATCATTGGCATTGAAGAAAAGAGCATAACGATACTATTGTACATGCATCCTGTATTACTTAATGCGCGTGTGACATGGACAACGAAAAGAGATTGAAAGAAAATTGAAGGCAGCAAAAATCTGGTTTCTTAGAAGGATACAACCATGGACAACCAGAAAATTAAATGAGGAAGTTCTCAGAGACACAGAAGAAAGATGTCACTTGATCAACGAGAAATGGCGCATGCAGTCAAAGTTATTTGATACGCCATGAGACACATAAGAAGGGATATATGATAATTTACAATTTCTACTCAGAAAAAAAGAAGAGGAAGACAAAGATAGATAGATAGATAGATAGATAGATAGATAGATAGATAGATAGATAGATAGATAGATAGATAGATAGATAGATAGATAGATAGATAGATAGATAGATAGATAGATAGATAGATAGATAGATAGATAGATGGATGGATGGATGGATGGATGGATGGATGGATGGATGGATGGATGGATGGATGGATGGATGGAAAGATGGATGGATAGATAGATAGATGGATGGATGGATGGATGGATGGATGGATGGATGGATGGATGGATGGAAAGATGGATGGATAGATAGATAGATAGATAGATAGATAGATAGATAGATAGATAGATAGATAGATAGATAGATAGATAGACAGACAGACAGACAGACAGACAGACAGACAGACAGACAGACAGACAGACAGACAGACAGACAGACAGACAGACAGACAGACAGACAGACAGACAGACAGACAGACAGATAGATAGATAGATAGATAGATAGATAGATAGATAGATAGATAGATAGATAGATAGATAGATAGATAGATAGATAGATAGATAGATAGATAGATAGATAGATAGATAGATAGATTATCTATATATCTATAGAAGATAGATAGATAGGCTCGGGCGGGCGGCCGGATGGACGGACAGGCAGGCAGACAGACAGACATATAGATGTTCAAAACACAACTGAATGGCGAGATATGATGGCCAGTGCCAGGAGACAGGCCACTCAACGACTGAATGAATGCATGAATAAATGGATGAATATATACGTATAAAATTTGATATATGAGATGTTAGTTGTATGCGCCGCCATTATAACGTTACTCCTAGTGAAGACAAGACAGAAACTTATTATTGGTAACTATACAGAGCTTTACAACAGGAGGCATCTGATCATCAGAACGATTCCACATCCCCCGGTCGGACACGTGTTTGTATATATGCACACATTGTAGCAAACATTGTGAATATTATTTATATTTGATTATATTAAAATATTACAGGTGACTTGAAATTCCCCCCCCCCCCCCCCCTTTTTTTTTTTTTTAAAAATACTATTGGAAAAGAAAGAACGAATGTTAAGAAGAGGAAAAGTAAGAAAACAATAACATTATCCACGGAAAGTAATGGAGCGGAAAAATCTGGAGGTTTATAATAGGACATCCCAACAATGAATTTGCAATCATTAGTATTCTATACTCTAATCCCCGTGTTTCCCAAAGTATGGCATCTAGCCCTTAAGGACTTTCATAAAAGGTTCAATGGGTAAAGGGCAGAACTTTTTTACTTTACTTTATCACACTATTATTTAGAATCCAGTTCGTATATCCGTTGTCTTTCAGAGTTTTTGTTGATTTTTAATACTTGCGTTATTTTTGTTCCAACTTTTTAAAATAATCATTACTAATATAGCTGTTACGAACGAATATGAGTATTATGTAGAACAGTCAATGTCGTAGAGTAGATCATGCTTTGATACGCGAATGGACATTATGGGCAGTCATTCAGGACACAACTGACATGTAGAACAGAAGCCGGCAGGTGGCAGGTCTACGAGAAAAACATGGCGAAGTTTATTCTCACAATATCGTTCCAACAAGCAATAAGATACGTGTGTCATGAAATATTCTAATCCACATATATAAATTATTAGGTAAATATGAAGCCTAACAAATAAAATTAATAAAGAAAAGAGCAATGGAAAAATAACAGTGCTGTCACAAAGAATGTACTCGAAATCCCCCTTGTTTTCTGCTACGTCTGCAAATTGTAATGCTTTCACGTTGATATAAAAGCTTACTGTATTATTACCCGCTTTCTTCAATGAAACGTGTGCTGTATTTCTTGGAAAAGCATTGAGAGGCCCTGCGTAATGACCTAAATTAATCCTAACATTAATTATATTACGTTACCAAAACGAACGAACAGATGGACAAAAAGATAAAGAGAGAGGGGAGGGCTGAAAATCAGGAACGCATGCAACACGCGTCGCGCGATACACAAATGCTGCCATCACGCGTGTAAGTCTACATGCACTAATTTTTTTTCAGACGGACAGTGATAAAATACACTACCCTTTCCCAGAGTTAGGTTTTAAAATCATAAAAAAACGCTTATTAGGAAAGATAACAATAGATGGGTTTACGGTTGAAAACATAACAGTACCCAGACAGCACATCTTCGAAACAGGAGGTAGAAAATGCATATTTTGAATGCAGCCACGTAGCTCCTTTAAATTTGTATTTTTGGGTTCCTTAGGGCTTGCTGACAAATAATATGTAAAACGTTACGCAAATAGTCCAGGAATTAATAAATTATACCCAAAATAAAATATTGGGGGTGCCTGACAGCATAAAATCATTTCTGCTCATAAGATTTTTTTTTAACGTGTTTGAAAAAAATTTACGTTACAGAAATAGCCTACCATGTAAACTCCAAATTGATTGGAGCGCAACAAATGAAAGCCTAACCACGATTGGTCGGGCTATAAATACTATCTTGGTTGTTAGGGGAAACGGGGAAAGGTAACATTTTTTCAAACACTTGTCGAAACGGGGCTCATTGGTCAGACTCGCTGATATACACACTTGGGAGCGTTAGTTCGAAACCACTTGTTTAAATAAGCTTGATAAAGCATCAGTGCGTTGAAGCCAGCTTATATTTGGCTAAATAAAAGCTTGGAAGATAAGCAGATGGGAATTTGTGCCAGTTTGTGCCAGAATTCATTGCTAATCAACGTATCTGTGTTTATTCGTAGGAATTGTGGTAAGCTTGAACCATTCAATATCTTTTAATGAAAATTGAATGTGAATTGTTGATTTATGCCTGTATATATATGTGTAGTTCAGTGGCCAACGTGAGGTAAAGCCTGTAATGCTCCAGCCTGAACAGAGGGTGTCGGAGAGAAGTAAAACGGCATGGAATGGCCAAATAGTACACTGACACCTAGATGATTGACTAGAAAGAAATAATGCTGGAATTGCAGAGGCGTAGTAACCATTAAGGAGGGTAATACTGGAATAAAGTACTTCAGAATGAAGCTGACAGTTGGCCTAACGCTCTGAACTCAATGTTTGTGCTGTGTTGTGATCAGTGTAACAAGAGAGTTTAAGTTAGTTATGAAGTAGAAGGTACATCCTTCTTGATTTCAGGGACAGTGGTCTTGATGGTACTGAGCAGCACCTGGTCAGAGCTTTGCTGAATCCAGTGTCGGACAGCATACTCCTTGGTCCTTTTAGCTATCAGTGAGGTGTCTCCAGAGCCCAGAGGAGAATTCGAGCAGAGGAGTCCTTTCCTGCCGCCATCACGCCAGATAAGCTAACTTGGCCAGCTGAGCTCAACATTATGTCCCCTCATCTTGAACTGACTTTGTAAAATTAACATTAAGAGGGGAATTTAATTGTCTTAATATCAGGAACTGAGAACATCTCCAATACTAGTCCCAAAAGACAAACTATTGAAGTCATGATGACAAATACCAACAGAGCTTGAACAAAACAAAACCAGTATTACCTCATATTACCACTACACAACTGACACACATAGGATATTTTTAATAATATATGTCACTACAATATTCATATTGATAAATTCTGTACATAACTTGTAATTTAAATTGATTGTGATTCCTGGTTCCCTTGTAGTTGAATCAGGACACATATTCATTCATGCCAGTAATGAATACATATTGTTATCTGAAAAGTTACGAGTGACTTCTTTAAGATATTCTCATAGAGTGTTATATGTATGTGAGTGTCACAGTGTTGTTAAGAGTAGTGGATTAAATTAAATTGTTTATCTGTCTGTTGTTGTGACTTACACTTCATCATACACATACCCTAGACACATAACGTAGTCATCACACTATTCCAGAATAATTCTGACTGAGATATATAGATGTGTGGTAGCAAGTAAGGTTATCTATAATACACTACTCTTATTAGATATATATACCTTCACAGCTAATCTCAGTCAGTACACTAAGTCCCCTATAAATATTTATAACATCCCACTTCACCACAACGTGGCATGGCATAATATAGTCACTAGGTATTTCTTCATAGTAAGTCTTCATAGTAAATCATTAGACTTCTTATAACAAGTGGCAATAAAACAAAAAAAACATTCTTCTCCTCTTCTTGGTGGTGGCCGTTAGGTCTAAAGGCCCTTGCAGATCACGAAGACCCAAGCAATGCGGCAGAGATATTCATGACAAAAAAACTTCTTAGATGCTTTATGCGAGGGAAAACAAATCCTTCTCTGAATATGGCACTAAACCTCTGGGTAAATTAGTAAACCATCTTGAATAACATCGAGTAAGTGGCGGCCTCCGCGGAAAATAGAAAGGCCACGAACACGAGAATAAAAATCTCCACCAAACAAATCTCCACCAAACAAATCTCCACCAAACAAATCTCCACCAAACAAATCTCCACCAAACAAATCTCAGAAGCTGGGAAAAACACGTCTTACTCGGACGACGACGAAAAGAATAACAAAAAAACCCAAACCAAGATGGCTGACCGTTAGAATGAATTAAAAAAAAACACCGCGATGCATAACGTCATTAGTGACCGGTGTCGTAGCAAATATGCGGCGTTCGGTACAAGTGAAAAAATCGTACAATAAAAAATATTTTAAACACAGGCTTTTAATGCAATAAAAAGCCACAAATAATTTCTCAAGGAAATTATAGCTTGCAGTAAAAAAAATGTAACATCAAATTGACAAAAAGCGTGGGGCGCTTAAGCGCTTATCATATATTTTATTCATAAGTGTGTAATGAAGTATAAAGCAGAAGTTAATTTCATGTAGAATCAGCGCCCCAGGCTTTTTGTCATTTTGATGTTACATTTTTTGACTGCAAGCTATAAACTACTTGAAAAATTATTTGTGGCTTTTTAATGCATTAAAAGTCTTTGTTTAAAATATTTTATTTTTTATTTTTAGTGTTATTTTGTTGTTGTTTTTAAATGTAAGTCAAATGTAATTGATCCGCTAATAACATTATCAGTTTGCGATAAACGAGTCCAGAGCACAGGAGGTGGATTTCATAATTCAGTATATTACACGGAAAGTTAATATATTTTTTTTATATTTTTTTTTTACATTTTAGTAAGAGTTGTAAATTACATTTTTTAAATGTAGTTGTCAGTTGTGTGTATGTCTGTGCACGCGCGTACGATATAGTGTGTGTGTGGAAGGGGGGTGTAAGAATTTTCAATATTTCTCTCAAGAGAGACAATCTTGTTGGAAAGAATACATCGAGATTATTTGCAGTTATCGCCCATTTCACTGATGGTACAATAAAACAAACAAAAACAAATTATAAATATTCATTTTATTAATTTTATTATTTTACGGCTGATTATTGTTTTGTCATGGGGTAATACACTTACTTACTTACTTAGTCGTTCCACTTCTACCGTGAGGTGTAGAGGTTTGGAAGAGAGAGCGCCAGACTATTCTATCGGCTGTCTTCCTCCTGGCCTGGTTCCATTCTAGTCCTCGGTCCTTCAAAGATTGTCTAATGTTGTCCTTCCAGCGGACTCTGGGTCGTCCTCGGGGTCTGGATCCTTGGCTCTTTGTTTCCCATGCTTGTCGTGGTAGCCGATCTTCTCCCATTCTGCAGACATGGCCAAACCATCTTAGTTGGGACTGTTCCACTTGGGTCTGTAGGGGGTGGCATTTTAGGCCTTGACGTATCGTCTGGTTGCGTACCATGTCTCTTCTTGTTACTTCACCACCTTCCTCAGATACCTCATTTCTGAGGTTTGGATCTGGCTTTTATGGGTTGTAGTCATTGCCCATGACTCGCATCCATATGTCAAGACTGGGACATAGGTGGAGCGGTATACAGCCATCTTCGTTTTCTTACCAACCTCTCTCTTGCTGAGGAATCCTCGATTTATGGCCTGAAAAAGTCTCCCAGCTGCTGCTTTTCGAGTGGCCAACTCTTCTTTGATGCCTCCCTTTCGGTCTATAATAGCTCCGAGGTATTTAAAGTGGTCGACCTGCTCCAGGACCTGTTCTCCCAGCTTAATCTGATGTCTTCTTTCTTCTCGTGATATCACCATGGATTTTGTTTTAGAGCTGCTTATGACCATCCCTCTCTTCTCCAGCTCTTCCTTCCAGACTTGCAGGTTGGATTGGAGATGTGCCTCTGATTTAGCAATCAGGGCAACATCATCAGCAAATGCCAGCTCTGAAATATAGACCTGTCTCATCTTCCAGTACCCCACTGAATACTTTCTTGTTCTCTCCTTACATGCCTTGATGACATCGTCCATAAGGAGTATGAAGAGGTAAGGTGATAGGATATCACCTTGTCTTACACCAGTGGTGGTCCTGAACTCTTCTGACTTATGGTTTGCTGTCCTCACATAATTTCTGCAAGACTTGTAGAAGCTCTGTATAGCATGAATCAGATGTGCTGGAATATTCTTCCTTGCCAAACAGTCCCAAAGTTTGCTCCAAGGGACCCTGTCAAACGCCTTTTCCAGATCTATGAAACAAAGATGGATCTCACTCTTATACTCAAGGGCCTTTTCACTCAGCTGTCTGAGTGTGAAGATTAGGTCTTGAGTACTTCGGTTTGCTCGGAATCCGCACTGGACCTCATCCAATTGTGGCTCAGCTAGGCGTCGGAGTCTCTGCTCTAGGATTCTAGAGTAGATTTTTCCAGGGACACTGAGAAGGGATATGCCTCTATGGTTTCCACACTGTCGATTGTCACCCTTTTTGAAAATTGGTGTTTATGATGGCGATCTCCCAATCCTTTGGTATGGTCTTGTTGCACCATGCTGCCTGTAGGACCCTTAAGAGTAACAGGTCGCCTGATGCTCCCATGTACTTAACCATTTCTGGTGTTATACCATCATGCCCTGCTGCTTTGCCCATCTTGATTTTCTCCAGTGCTGCCTTCAGTTCTTCCATCTTTATGTCATCTTCATCACCATTGGTTTCCTCTTCTGTGCTAGTGGTTATCATTTCTGATGTTTGACCTTGCTCACCATCAAGGAGTTCTGAGAAATATTCTTTCCATCTTTCCATTACTTCCTTCGGGGCAGTAAGCAATTTGCCTTGCTTGTCCTTTATAAATTTGAGAGGGCATTGTTTTTCCTTCCTCATGTTCTTTAGGGTCTTATAGAACAATTTCTGGTTTTCTTGTGCATCTTTTTCTAGCTTTTCTCCAAATTCTTCCCAGGACTTCTGTTTTGCTGCTAGCACTTTGTTCTTTACTTCTGTTCTGAGTGTCACATATTCTCTATATTTTTCCATTTGTCCTGTTGTGTTTTTAGCTCCTAAGTATTGTTTCCATGCCATTTTCTTCTCTCTTATTTTCTCTTTGACTTCCTCTGTCCACCAAGGTGTCCTCTTTCTCTGGTTCCCAAGTCGGACTTCACCACATGCTTCTGCAGCAGTTGTCTTTATGATATCCTTGAATTTAATCCAGAGGGTTTCCAAGTCATCAGGTTGTTTTTCTGTGTTGCTCACCGCTGCAGCAATAAGCCCCTGATATCTGGTCTTAATTTCTGGCTCTCTCAGCTTGTAGGTCCTAATGCTCATTTCTCCTGCTCGTTTACTTGGTTTCTTGCGTGATGTTGAGCAGTTCCTAGGCTGAGCAACTCTTTCAGTTGTTCGTTTGATTGTTAGCAGGTAGTGATCACTTCCAATCTCTGGCCCCCTCCAGACTCTTGCATCTCGGACATATTTGAATGAGCTTCTCCGAACAATGGCATAGTCGATCACTGACTTCTCATTCTTTGTTGGTTCACATCTAGTGTATGCATGTATGCGCTTATGGGGGAACTTTGTGTTTGTAATGATCAGATTCTGCTCACTGCAGAATCTAAGGAGTCGCTTTCCATTGTCATTGAGAGTATCTTCTCCATATCTTCCAATAACTCCACCCCATCTAGCATGGTCATTTCCAACTCTGGCATTAAAATCTCCGAGCATGATAACTTCATCTAGGCAGTCATCCACTGTCCTTTGAAGCAGCTCGAAGAATTCATCCTTGACCTCTGCTCTCTCATCCTCATTTGGTCCATACACTATGACCAGGTTGACTATGGTTTCTCCTTCTTTTAGTTTCACAACCATAATGCGCTCTGAGACAAAGTTCCACCCCTTGATACTATCTTTTGGTTTTGGGCCACAATGCAACCCACACCCCCTTTAGCTCTTTCGGATATGGGTACACCACTGTAGAGCAGCGTGTTGCCATTGAGATCCATGACTCCTTGTCCTTTTTTCTTTGTTTCCGTTATAGCCAGGATTTCTAGTTTTGCTTTCCTCATCTCTTCCACCAGCTCCTCTTCCTTCCCATTTATACTTCTTGTGTTCCATGTTCCATGTTCCATAAGTCGTAGTCCGTAGTCCGTTCCAGTTCGTCGCCTTTAGAATCAGTCCGGTTTTCTCTCTTGTGTTACTCGTAATCGTGGTTTAAAGCAAACAGGTGATTGGCCTGTTGTGCCTTTGCATGGTGGAGGGGCTGCCTCCTTACGGCCTCCATGCAGGCCGCCCTCCTCCTTTTTCATCCGGGCTTGGGACCGGCATAGGCGGAGTTGGGGAATACACAACTATGCCAAATTTCAGAGCAATTGCTCATCTGGAAGTGATTGAAAATCGATTGCAAGATTTGAAGGTGACAAGAGAGAAAGAAAAGCCTGTAAAAAATGACTTTACTACAGACAGCTATATCTCCTCAAATCAATGGATATATATGCCTGCGTGTAGCAACCTATTATCACACATTATTTATAACTTTAACAATAGCATATACTGTATATGCCATAGTGTAGAAAAAAAACATTGTACATTTAAAATTACCTTCGCCTGAGAGGGTTACGTTACTAAGACTAAACTCTCATAAAGGCTTTGTGATTTCTGTAAGCTTGGGAACAACTGATCTAACTGAAAACCTGCGAACTTGAAAATTACCTCATTCATTTATCGAGTTCAATTTCTTTCTTCTTTACTACATAGTTTTTATTTTTAAGCCAGTACAATATGGGTGGTATTTTTTTTTTTCGTCTTCCCAACACCCCCTCCCACTTTTTAAATGAACCATTTAACCATTCGATGTAGTTTTAACTCTGTGCACAGAGTGATTGAAAAGTCACTTCCTATGTTATTTCTTCACTTCTGTTCGGCTAACATTTATGAAACAAACTTTGAAATAAAGAGAATTGACTGTTATTTTATTAAATAACATGCTCTATCTCTGTAACATCACAGCTCAGCATGAAAGCCCGTCTGTTAAACACATGACCTCGTATCATGCAGCAATTTCTGCTATCAGTCTATCTATCTATCTATCTATCTATCTATCTATCTATCTATCTATCTATCTATCTATCTATCTATCTATCTATCTATCTATCTATCTACTTATCTATCTACCTCTCACTCACTCCTTCTCTCTCTCTCTCTCTCACTCTCTCTCTCTCTCTCTCTCTCTCTCTCTCTCTCTCTCTCTCTCTCTCTCTCTCTCTCTCTCTGCTTTTCAACATATTTTGTGTCATGGTAATACTTAGTTTGTACTTTTCAACATATTTTATTTCATGTTTATAACTAGATACTGTGAATGTCAGTATGCTATTATTTTACCTTTACAACGTTAATTCCTTGAATTGATGGGTAAAATGTAAGTGAGAATAAATGAAATCTGTATAAAAGACGAGAGAAAGGAAGGGCAGAATGTCAGACGGGCCTGCGTGCCCAATTCTCAACCCTTTGAAAATAACGTTCGTTCGTTCGTTCGTTCTCTCTCTCTCTTGCAAAGTCAGCTTACTGGTACCTTTAAATTTTATGTTATTTTATTTGTTTCTGGAAATAAAAATTAAAACTTATACAACTATTAAGTAAACTGGCAGTTACGGTTCCTAGATTTGACCTTTCCTTGGTGTACATCCAATGGATTCAAGTGGGTAAATAAACATTTTTTATTTATTTTATTATTATTGTTTTTTTGTTTTGTTTTTACACACGGACAACTCCATCAGTGCCCCGATCTCCTCTCTTAGATCACACAAGGAGGATCTCAGCACCGTGCACGGACTCCGTTGCACCGGAGAGGATCCAATGTGTGTGTACAAGAATCACGCATTCTATAAATATTTTTGTGGTAGGCAGGTTTTTCATAATTTTGTACATTTGCCAGGGCAGCGGCCTTATGTCTACTCTTTACGATTTCCAGCTGCCAAGGGATTTTCAAAGTGCACAACTTGAACATGGGACGTCCTATTTGTTTGGCCCTATCCGAGTAGGCTAGGCATCAGATCCCACTACCCAAGGAGATCGCGGTGGGGGGGGGGGGGGGGGGGGGGGTGGGGGGGGGGGGGGGGGCGGGGTTCTGTATGACATCACTACGACTCACTGGTTCTGAACTAATTTCCATCAAATATATTCTCTGTACTGGGAACCGAACCCCGTACCTGTAGAGGCGGACGCAATATCTCTTAGCCACTGCGACCCCGATATAAACATTAAAACATATATATATATATATATATATATATATATATATATATATATATATATATATATATATATATATATATATATATATATATATATATATATATATATATATATATATATATATATATATATATATATATATATATATATATAGGGTGAGTGAAAAGTCACTCCCGATTTTTTTTTAATTTTATTTTTATGTATAAACATTTAAAAATAGGTAGTGAATTTTCAATCACCCTATATATAAATATATATATGGAAATTTTATATATATATATATATATATATATATATATATATATATATATGTGTGTGTGTGTGTGTGTATATGCATACATACACATAATAATAATAATAAATTCTTTAAGCACCAAACACGGCGCATAAGGCAGAAACCAGTGCTCTCCAGGTTGTTCGTTGTGACGCCACTCCTCTTTGCTCTTGCACATTATTTAGGCCCAACGTTCTTCCTTCTCTTATTATTGTTTAGAGTGAGTCATGTTTACTGTCGAGCCTGGTTCTGTTTCGGTAACAATAGCTTGTTTTACGATAGTGAATTGTTAACTCACTGATCAACCCTCCGATCCAACCGACCGACACATACACAATCACATTTACCAGAAAACTTGACTTACTCTGGACCAAAAGTTACTGCCAGGAAGGTGCCCCCGTTAGCTCTGAGATACGCCCATGACACTGTCTCATTTATAGAGCTAGCATTTGACGATGATACCATGTTAGCAACCATGATCTGCTGGAATTTGCAATGAATACTTGATATTAACGTTAACTTTTTTTTTTTTACTGTTACGAGATGTTAATAAATTTCATTTTAAATAATTCCTGTGTGAGTTCGGTTGTCTTCTACTTACCCTAATGTTTTAACCATAATACAACAATGGACGTAACTACAACGTGTAACTTTCGTTATCCGTAACCATTCTTATAAACAAATATTGTTTTCACTGTAACAACTTTCTGTCATCGATGCACATGTATATCATCATCATCACCGTCATCAGTATTATCATGATCATTGTTGTGATACCCTGACAGTTTTTTAATGTTTTAGGACTCTTTCAAGATGGACCAACGTACGGATTCACATAACATGGATTCACATAACACGGATTCACATAACATGGATTGACATAACATGGATTCACATAACATGGATTCACATAACATGGATTAAAGGAACAAAATAGTACGATCTAAAGTTTACTCAACATAATACATGCAACAGAACAAAATGTTCACACAGCATTTCAGGCTTCACTTTCTGACATCACACATCCGGTATCTTCTGTCATGACCCATGTCATTTGTTACGCACATATTTCTACTGTCGGGCATGGATTCATTTAAACTGCATACACAGTATCACTGCCTGTGATTTAACTATTTATCCCCACGGATACCCGTGAGGCCAACCTGCCTGGGAATTTCACAAAACTTGAACGATATGAAAAATGCACTCATCAAATGGACACCATGTCCTTCCACCGACCCGACCAACGTTCAATCTCCTTCTATGAAGTCACACTTTCACTCTGATATCCTTCACAGCGCATTTTACTTCTTGGCTCAACGATAACTGAAGGAACCCTCTATCGGGAAGACCCGAAATCTTCAATGATCGCGCGCAGTTCTCAATAATCATCATCATCGTCATCATCGTCGTCGTCATCATCATCGCCGTCATTATCATTGTCGTCACCATCGTTGTCATTATCATGATCATCATCACCATCATTAACCATCAGCTCCATGTATGGCATATGTCTTCAAAAACGTTCACACCAAGCCATTATGTCATGTGACATCCGTTGAAGTTCTTTATATGTTCTTTATCCGTGCTACGTCCGTCTCCATTTCCATTCTCTGGGTGATTGTACTTTTCCCTCTACTTCTTTTACTCTGCGGTTCCAGAATAGGGGCTGCCTTCTAATGCTATCAAACAGTTTCCAACGCCAACGTCTTTTCTTCACCTCGTGTTCCACCGGTATTTCTGTGGGTTTTTTTTCTCCCATCAGTTCCACATTGGTCATCGTGTTATACAGTTTCGATCCTTCTTTAGGAGGACCATTTGTGAAAGTCTGCAAAAATATGAATGTGCATCTCTCTATGCGTAGACTGACAAAGCATTGATGTCAACAGAAACCAATGATAAATACAGAAAATGTAAAAAAAAACAAAACAACCAAAGACAATGATAGCATGATTGCACTACAAGATGTAGAATAATAATCTACAATGTAGACAAAGTTGCAGCAACGAAGAATAATATTAAAATATCAAAACAAAAGGCAAAATTACCTTCCATTACATTTGAACATAAGGAAATCCAGTTCAATATAAAAATAAAAATCTTTATCTCAGATGTCAAGCCAGTCCTGTTGTACAGCTCTGAAACATTGAAAATAGCACCAATACAGGTACAGCCTTACAGGACAATGGTGCTAGCACATAAAACAATAATTGAAATGGTTTCACTGACTTATTTAGTTGTTTCTCTTCTATACTGGGGTGTAGAGGTTTCACAGAGAGAGCGCCATTTTATCATATCGGCTGTCTTCCTTCTGGCCAGTGTCCAATATAGTCCTTCAGAGATTGTCTAATGTTGTTCTCGCAGCGAACTCTGGGTCGTCCTGGAGGTACGGATCCATAGCTCTTGGTTTTCCTTATTTGTCGTGTTATATATATATACACTCACACACACACACATGTATATATATATATATACGCAGAGACAGATAAGAGAGGGGGAGTAATGACGTATTAAAATATTTACAAGTAAAGTTAAACATATAACAGTAAATACTCATACAACTAAACACTATTAACTAACATACAACTAAACACTATTAACTAACATACAACTAAACAATATTAACTAACATACAACTAAACATTATTAACTAACATGTCGTAAATTTATTTTGAGAGAAAAGAGTCTTAGAAATAGTGGTCCGGTTTAGAGTGGAAAATGATGATGGAAAGCTCAGTGATAGAAAATGTAGAGATTTAATAGTTGCTTCACAGCGTTCTGGAGGAGAGTAAAGACAGACTTATTTACGACAAATCGTTTCTCTCAATCTTCTCTTCCACTCTCCTGGTCAAACAATTATTTGCCAGTTTTCCAGTCCCGCATCTGCGCGCACACCGATTTGGTGTTTTCAAACACACAGACGACGTAGATACAAACTATATTAAACGAATAGGGGAAAAGTTGGGCTTTGGGTACATCCAACACAGAACTAAATGAGTTTATGTGATTTTATTCACTTTAAACATCAATCACTAACAAATATCAGGTATTACATAAATTATCATAAGTACACAAATGCAAATAACAAGTTTGGGAGGGGTGAAGAAGATTGGTATCGACTAAGCCCTTCCCGCTTATTAGACAAAGATAAACCCAGTCCAGAGATAGATAATATCAGGAACACAGGTACGTTAACCTAACAGTGAAGTTAATTGCTCTGAAAGAGGTGTTACAAAGTTAGGTATAGGTGATAGAAAAAACCTGTTCTTCCCAGCTGTTCTTCCCTTTACTAAGCAAATGGAAAGGAGGGGGGTTTAAACAGAGTTAACCAATTATCAGGGAATACAGAAAAATTATATTACTAGGCAAGAAAGTTAACAACAGGGTTACACAAGAAAAAGATTAAATTTCCTGTCATTCATACACACGCGTGAGGATCCACACTTATATACTCACACACTTACCGAATGCAGCCTCAGACGATCCATAAAAGTATATAAAAACAGCAAGTATTCTTTTGACATATGAACTGTCTAGTCCTTCGATGTCCCGCCCCAGATGTTTGCGAGGTTTTTGCTGGTAACAAATATTCTCACTTATCGCAAGACTTGAAGACTAAGAGTTCTTGGTTTTTTATTATATAAAAAAAAGGAGTCTATGGGATGGCACTAACACAGTTCGGCACAGGGGTGAAAATGAAGTGGTCTCTTTTAATCCTCCGCTATGGTAAAATTCCTTCAATGCGTGATGATAGTTTTATTAAATCCAATTGAGGAAAAACTAGGCTCAGTCACAGTCAGAAAAATATGTACTCTCTCACAGTAAATAGTAAATATAATATCGCTACTGGCGATGATTACCTTCCAGTTTATCTTACAGGTTTGTAATGGTAATTTGATGATTGTTCTTTAAAATGTTCTTGGGTGGGCTTTATTTCATTTAATTCTGACAGCTAGGTCGCAAAAGGACCGCCACAAGATTATATTTAAAAGAAATGTTTCTTCAATATGACTGGAAGTTTATAGGATGATTTCTTTATTTCTTTCTTTATTTAGCTGGGACCGCAGGTACGATCACTCTGTGTGAAAGAAAAAAGACATGTAACATACCGAAAAATCAAGCGCGATAAATTTTCCGTTAAGCCTATAATACACTCGAGTATTTAATTATGTATTTAATAAACACTGCGCGAATTCTAGTGGTTAAAACACACATCTATAAAACTAGGACTTAACTGAATTTATTAATTATAAATTCCTTCGCGACTTTAAAAGTTAATTTAAGCATCTATTATCTTTCGAAATAATATAATAGATAGATCATTATATTTACAACTGGAACTATTGAGATGGTTTAATTTAATAGATTTAAATTAACACAAAATCCATTGAAATAGAATGACTGAACTAGACCACTGATCACTTTACACAATATATATTACCGCTTTGCACAGAATAGAAATCACTGCAAATATATATATAAAATCCAGGGGAAAATCTATAACAAGATTTCAATAAAGCTAGTGCTTCTGTAAAGGTCTGGCCAGCGAGTGATAAAATGTCTATTCTTCATGGTCTATTTATCTAAAATGGAATGTAAGTTGAGTGGGACATGATAAACTTGACAGCTTATTTGATCTCATGAACTTTTGGGGATCTGACCGCCAAATCAAGGGAAGAAGCCGCCCCCTGGTCTTCGTATCCGCTCGCTGCTGCCCGTTTCGGCTTTCCCCGTTCGCTCGGTTCTGCGATTGACACCGAGACGCGAAAATAGCGGCAAGCAACTGCGTCTCGTATCAGGGACCACTACTGTCTTTGATAACGCCGATAGTCTCCCCTGAAATCCCTCAGTCTGTCTCTTTGATCGTGGTCGCTGTATCTGTTTGATTCTGGCGACGCCCCCCCCCCCCACTGGCCAAGTTAATTAAAATAACTGCCTATGATTGTTCAAGAGATGTTAGTGGGCGTGATTTCATCTCTCCTTAAATCGATGCGATGACCAGAATGAACGATAGGTAAACTTTCCGCATATCAATCAGCAAACGTGTTTGCCTTCTGTGTGGAACAGTTGCATAGCTAATGAATCCACGTGAAAGAAGTCCCGTTTTACAAGAATTACAACAAAGTTCAGGGTCAGCCGAGTTCGTCCATCACATAACATACAACTAAACATTATTAACTAACATACAACTAAACACTATTAACTAACATACAACTAAACACTATTAACTAACATACAACTAAACACTATTAACTAACATACAACTAAACACTATTAACTAACATACAACTAAACACTATTAACTAACATACAACTAAACACTATTAACTAACATACAACTAAACACTATTAACTAACATACAACTAAACACTATTAACTAACATACAACTAAACACTATTAACTTCATACAACTAAACACTATTAACTAACATACAACTAAACACTATTAACTTCATACAACTAAACACTATTAACTAACATACAACTAAACACTATTAACTTCATACAATTAAACACTATTAACTAACATACAACTAAACACTATTAACTAACATACAACTAAACATTATTAACTAACATACAACTAAACACTATTAACTAACATACAACGAAACACTATTAACTAACATACAACTAAACACTATTAACTAACATACAACTAAACATTATTAACTAACATACAACTAAACACTATTAACTAACATACAACTAAACATTATTAACTAACATACAACTAAACATTATTAACTATTTCACAACTAAACACTATTAACAAACATACAACTAAACATTATTAACTAACATTCAACTAAACATTATTAACTAACATACAACTAAACATTATTAACTAACATACAACTAAACACTATTAACTAACATACAACTAAACATTATTAACTAACATACAACTAAACATTATTAACTAACATACAACTAAACACTATTAACTAACATACAACTAAACACTATTAACTTCATGCAACTAAACACTATTAACTAACATACAACTAAACGCTATTAACTAACATACAACTAAACACTATTAACTTCATACAACTAAACACTATTAACTAACATACAACTAAACATTATTAACTAACATAAAACTAAACACTATTAACTAACACAGGTGCATTTACAAGCTTTAATAACTTTATGCATGCCGATAACCAGAACACGCGGTCTTTTATATTTGGACATGCGCCCTAATATAACCAATTGACCCTGTGTTTAGGATGAAAGTGGCGAGTCTCGCCACAATGAGGCAAAATTGTATTTAAATCAAGTATAAATAAATGTGAATGTACATTTGTTTGAGTATGGTGCAGTTGAATTCTACGAGGAGATGGTGTCATAACACGGGCAAGACGCTCTGGAATTGCCACGTAAACTAGTGTCTTTATATAATACTCTTAGAGAATAGGATAGGTCTAGCGAGAAGGTGACTTACTACACAGCTCTTTTCTACAGCTACAATCTAGAACTGTGCAGTTAACTACCTGACTTGCCCTGTGTCATCCCTATCACTAGTTCACCAGCTTTCTTCTCCAGTTCTGGGTATTATACCTTCTAATTGTCTATTCAATATCCATCTCGCTACAGATGGAAACTACAGGTTGACAGAGAGAATGGCTATCTATTAGATGTGAAACTAAATCACTTAATTAAAAGAAGACAATGTTTTTAATTTAACAAAGTTTCCCACATGCGATCGCCGTGCGCCACCTCTGGAAACTGATACAACCCATACTGTTGCTAAATCTGGTCAGCCATAAAAATGTTTATATTCTAGCTATGGCGCCTTCTGAACGGGGCTGTGTCTGTTTTCCCGCAAACGTCGCATTATAAAATGAAAGTAGCGTTCACTGAGTGAATCATTACGTCCTCTCAAAGGGTAGATTTAACCCGTCCGACTCCCAAATGGCACATCTACACGATATTTGGAAAACTCTGGGAAAATCTAACGAGTTTCCAAAAAACGTCTACTTAGAACTTTCGTAGGGAACAAATTCAAACAAAACTGTTTCATGTTTAGGGAGAAGGGCAGTGAAACGAGCAGTCGTGCAGACGCGAAAACAATTCACTGTAGTTCAAAATAATAATAATAAAAGTATTATTGATGAGCAGCTTGGAGCATCTTTTTTAAAAGTTGTGTAGGGCAGAGCCGGCTCTAGGTGTTCACCTGCCCCTCAAACCAACAGGGGTTTGTAACCACCAGTTTTGACCCACTAGATGTAACAGTCTGTTTGCTCGTGTGAAAATCTGGTATTTGTACTGTGTTGAAGTGTCGCTGAGTGGGCGTGTCGTTGATCACCTGGGCAGTTCAGTGTTGCGTGTATCTAGGTCAACAGCGTGAGGCACTGCCAGGGGCGTAATGCAGACACTCATACATAATAGCATACATGTAGTTTCTCAGGAGTGTAGTACTCGTAGTGAGATGTGGTAGAGAGTAAAGGTGTATGCGTAGGAAGCAGCAGATCGTGGACACGAAGTCGTATAGGCTCTTATTCATCTACGCCAAACTCACTCCACCACAAGTAGAAGTCATAGATGTGCATAATACAGATGACTTTTCCAACATTTATTACGGCAACAGTACGCTGACAGACGACACAGTCAATAGAACAAGGATCATGGACATTTCATGTGTGGTAAATAATAATGAACATCGAGCATCATAAATCTTGCATAGCTCATATGTAAGATGCTAGTAAAGCTGGCTTGACAATATCCATTCTTTCTAACTGTTGCTCAGAGCCCCTGACTAAACGCGTCAGGTAGTCTTTCAACAAATATGCCGCACGATAAAGGCGGATTCAATTGATCAATATCAAAGTCTATGAACTTGCATAATCAAGAAGTCAAGACTTCATCTGGCTTCACCCGCCAGACACTTCTTCTTCTGCTCAAAGATATCGGCCGAGATATCGGGCTTTTATAATAATTCAAACAACAGTGTATTCTACATAGGCAGGTAGGATCATCCATGCCGAAACATAATATCTCTTCACTGGGCTTCTGTAATATAGCTAGACGAATCGTCTTATGTGGCTATATCGAGCACACAAAATGGACTCTGCATCTCAAGAACTGTGAGCGCTACTCACAGCTTGACACAAAATGTTCTGCAATCTAGGCGTAATAATTAAGTTCTTTTTACCTTGGACAGAATACGAGAAATACACTAATAAAAACTGTCGTCATTCTTGACGAACAGAATAACTCTGGGGAGAATCACTGACATCACAGTCACACTGAAGACTATCTTTCCCCCAGAAAATGCAGAGAAGAAGTACGGACATACTCGTCCGGTCAGAACCCAGCTCATCACTCAATGAAGGAAGTCTATTCGGTTCGCGCCCAAGAAACTTGCGCATGCGTAGACAGAACAGATTTGAGAACAGCTAACCCCGTCTGAAGACAGGTCAACTACAATGAATAACAAAGGGAAGATAACCCTAAATCAACCTGTCCCAGGGAGTTAATAAACAGTTCTCTCACTTAGATCATCAAAAAGTATTAAAAAGATTTACGTCTTATGACACCGTCAAAAACGACAGCAACAGGGTTCAGTCGCCTCCACACAACTATTTATTTGGTGTCCCCTGACCCTACATATTAACCATACTAATTTTCTTATTTCTAACGTTATATCCCATATTTTCCCACCAAAGCTGCAATCTTTTTCATGACGAATTTTTTGGGCTGGAAACTAAATCGTGCTCCTGTTAAAAACAACGTGCTTTTGTTCCCATCCTTAATAATTGTGAATGTTTGATTTTGGACACAATTTCTTGAATTTCCCCATTTGTTATTCGGGTGTGTATGAATAAAGAGTGGAGTTCATTACATTAGCGGTAACTCGGCCGATTTAGTCGCTCTCGTATATACTCCATTTAAATAGTGATTCTGAGACAGAGTAATAGAAAGTTTATTTGAATTATTTGATGTTTTTTTTTTTTATTGTATTATACGTAACCAAGGCAAGATTTTTTTTAATGTTCGTACATTTATAAAGCATGTTATGATAAAGCAGATGTACTTAATTAGTCAAATTTCAGTGCAGTGGCTTTTTTTTAACTTCTCCCTGCGCCATTTTTGACGCGTTGCTCCATAGCTTCAAAGTCAATGTACGATTACGTATCCAGATGAATGACCACAAGAGAATTAGTGCAGACAAGGACATGCAGCAGAAAAAATCTAAACATAATTATTTTCCGCCATGTTTTGGCGGGTGACTTTTTCATATGTTTATGTTATATATAGAAGAAGGGAAAATACGTCATTTAAAAATATTAGTCCCCGTTGCTCCGTTTATAATGAAGTAAAAAACGTAATAACAGAACAAATCTATATGGGTCGAAATTCAAGATCAGAGAGAAATAAAATATTTGAAAGTAAGCAAACAAAGACACTTTTGATTGATATAGTGTGTTTAACTTTTGTTTTCTATGGGACAGTTTTGGCGCATTTGCGTTTTGGTGCACTGAGACAGTGGTTCCATTGGCTCTTGCCTGGGGCCGGCCGTGGTGGGGCAAAGAAATGAGTAAGAGCTAAAAAACGAACTTCAATATTACTACTTCTTCTTCTTCTTTGATCCTTAGCCGCTGACCGTCAAAGCAGTCAGTGGCCATCACGCCTGGTGGCGTCTTGTAGGGCAGCAACAAATTGTTTCCACTTTGCTCGGTCGGTGGCCATCCTTCGTACAGTGCCCCAACTCTGGTTCATTTTTTGCATCTCTGTCTCCACAGTCCTCCGCCAAGTTGTTTTTGGTCGGCCTCTCTTTCGTTTTCCTTCAGGGGTCCATAGCATAGCTGTTCTTGTGATGGCATCGGGGTCTCTTCTGAGGACATGGCCAACCCAACTCCAGCGTCTGCCAGCTATGATGGTGTGCATGTCCTCTTGCTTGCTCCGAGTAAGCAGATCTTGGTTGGTGATGGTATTCGGCCAAAAGATTCGGATAATTTTTCTTAGGCAGGTTGTGTGGAAAGAGGACAATTTCGACATTTCCTTCTCTGTCACTCTCCAGCATTCCGCGCCATAGAGAAGCACAGAAAGCACACAGCTCTGATATAATCTTAATTTTGTCTTTGTGCTGTACTGAGAGGACTTCCAGATGTTGTTTAGAATAAAAAAGGCTGTTCTTGCTTTGTTCATTCTGTTGTTAATGTCTTATCTTGCTCCGCCATCTGGTGTTACTATGCATCCTAGATATGTGAAGGTGTCTGTCTGTTCCAGTTGTTGATTCCTTACTGTTATGGGCTCGGGGTTGCTCACATTGAGTGTCATGACCTCTGTCTTCTTTAGATTGATTTTCAGGCCCACCTGCTGACTATACTTATTAAGTCTATTCGTTTTTTCCTGGATGTGTTGATGTGAATGTGCTAGTAGTGCAATGTCATCTGCATATTCCAGATCTTCCAATGTAGAAAATGTAGTCCATCTTATTCCTCTTGGACTGCCCTCTGTTGTCTGTTGCATCACCCAGTCTATGACTGTTAAAAATAGAGTGGTTGATAAGAGGCATCCCTGTCGTACTCCTGTCTTCACCTCAAAAGTTAGGTTGCTCTGTCCTTCGCTACACGTAAAGTTGGCATAGAGGCTTTTTATGATTGACACCATGCAGCTTGGAATTCCATAAGCCCTCAGTATTTTCCATAGACTGTCCCTATGTATACTGTTAAAAGCCTTTTCAAAATCAACGAAATTTATGTACAGCTGTATTTTCCATTCTGAGCACTGCTCTGTCATGTTCCTGAGGGTAAATATATGATCTGCACATCTTCTGTTCTATCTGAATCCTGCTTGTTCTTTCCTCAGTTTGTGGTCTACTGCTTTTGAGATTCTCTATATAAATATCCTGCCCAATATTTTACTGGGAACTGAGAGAGGAGTGATTCCTCTCCAATTATTGCAGTCTGCAAGGTCTCCCTTCTTGGGCAATTTGATAATTATTCCTTTGTTCCACTCCGTTGATGTTGTCCCTGTTTTCCAGACTTGTGCAAATAGTAGTTCTAGTAGTTCTGCTGCTAGCTCAGGGTCTGTCTTAAATAGCACTACTTGATCTTCCGATAATTCGTTCCCAATCTCCTGATTCAACGTTCATTTAATTATTATCCATTACCTCTCGCTCTCTCTCTCTCTCTCTCTCTCTCTCTCTCTCTCTCTCTCTCTCTCTCTCTCTCTCTCTCTCTCTCTCTCTCTCTCTCTCTCCCTCTCTCTCTTTCTTTCGCTCTCTCTCTCTCTCTCTCTCTCTCTCTCTCTCTCTCTCTCTTCTTTTACGGCTGTCATAGGGAGACAATCCTTTTTTAAAATTTAATTAAAACAGCCGTCGTTAAACAGATTTCGAGATTAAAACAAACAAACAAATGCAAAAAAAAAAAAAAAAAAAAAGATAAACAAATCACAAATGACAGACGTAATTTGTAAAAACATGTCAGACAAAAAAAAAGAGATGATCAAGTGATAGAAAGACCAGATAGAAAGACCAGATAGAAGACCATCATTAGTATTCCCTTTTCGCTCCTTATGGAGCACGGGACCCACGGATGTTGCTCCTCCCCTTGCAAGCAAAACAGCACAAAAGCACCCATATGCTATTTCAGCGATGGTTTATGTAGAAAGTGCTGTTACAAGATGAGGTTGCTAGCCGCATGCACAACTTGGTTTGGTTTGGCTTGTGTTTTAAGGACTCCATCAGTGCTACGATCTCCTCCCTTAGATCACACAAGGAGGATCTCAGCACAGTGCACGAACTCCTTAGCATCGGCGAGAATCCCAATGTGTGTATATAGGAATCACACATTCTATAAATAGTTTTGTGGTAGGTTTCTAAATTTTTTAAACTTTGCCAGGGCAGCTCCCCGACAAGCCTACTCTTTACGATTTCCAACTGCCGTTGGATCTTTAACGTGCACAACTTTTCGCCCTTATCCGAGAATGCTAGGTATCCGATCTCACTACCCATGAGACGAGGGGGGGGGGAGTATGACATCATTAGGACCACTGGTTCTGACAAATATTTCCATAAATTATATTCCCTCAACTGGGAATCGAACCCGGTACCTCTAGAATTCGATGCGGACGCCATACCTCTTAGCCACTCCGACCCCAATGCACAACTTAATAGTCGCCTATTGCGAGATGCCTCAGTGAGTAATAGAGCTATTCCGTCTTCGTCTTCTCATTACATAAAAATGAGCACAGAACACAGATCAAGAATACAGAATATTAGAACAATGAATATAAGAACAATGAATATTAGAACAATGAATATTATAACAATGAATATTAGAACAATGAATATTAGAACAATGAATATTAGAACAATGAATATTAGAACAATGAATACTAGAACAATGAATATTAGAACAATAAATATAAGAACATTTTCTATTTTTAAACAATAAATAAAAGTAAGAGAAGTGTATACAGAAAATACGGGCCCATAAAAAAAACAAAAAAAATTCTGACACTTTAACAAAAGAAGAGAAAATGATCATGGCGAGATTACAGTTATAATCTAATGGAACAAGTATGCATGTCTCCTTCTTCAAGCACCATGTCACTAGACGTAGGTGATCATGTTTCCATACAACTTCCTGACCCAAGTGCTGTTTACAAATTCTTTTGTTGACTTATTTCACTGGCAAGTTGATCAAACTGTCTAGTTTCTTGTCTCTTTGTCGTCCTCTATCTCTTTTTTCCTGCAATCTTTCTTAATGTCACAGAATGTTTCAACTTTCTTCTTTCATTCTTCACATGCAAAGCTCCTGCACTACATAGAGCAAATGGACGCTCTGAGAGAATTAGAAGCCGCGACAACAAAACTGTTGAATTAGATTTACAGAAGTGTCTACTTGACGGTCTTCTAGAATCCACATTCATAGCTTTGTCAAAGAAACCTGAAGCCATCAAATGTGAAGACCACAGCACACTCAGTCCCAACGAGTAATTTGACCAAAATATTATTTCACATTATAATGAGCAGAATGAGAAATAAATAAAATCACAAACTAGTGATGATAAGAGTTCGGCTCATACTTAACATACTTTTAAATTTTTTTTTTTAAACCATATGGCCTTCAGATCTCCGTGTCAGATATTCCATGACAATATCTTCATTGGAAACTGGAGCCCGTGGGATTAGAATGATGGATTAGTCACCATTTCTTGAGATCATGTGTCATCTTACGAAATCTGCATACGGAATGCTAACGATTATTTACAAGGTAATGTCACGTTCTCTTCACACTTTAATAGCATCTGGTATGATGGATTGTCTTGTGTGCTGTAGGGGGAGTCTGATAAGACAAAGGACAAAAATAGACATACTTCTCCCGCTAAGCAAGAGGCCATTAAGGTGAAGATGTGCATAAGGCTTGCAATGTTACCCTTTATAACAAATATTGCTAAAGGAATAGTTTCTGCCAGGGTATATAACAAATACCTTGATGCAAACTTCCTGCAGATGGTCTGCTACAGTTACGGCCCTATATCACAGACTAGCTCGGGCGTTGGCGTAGTTGGCGAGTACTTTTTAGGACTTTAGGCTAGCAGATAGATAATGTTAGTCCTTGTCAGGACTTAGTATCTATCAACTCTGATCGGGTTAGCAGTCAACAGAGTTGACTTTTTGATTTTGGATGGTAAATGCGCTCTGATATAACCAAATAGGTTGAAAGGAACGCGCTTCGCCAGAAGAAAGGCAAAAACCGAACAACAACAAAACAAACAAAAAAAGTTACGGCCCTATGCTATTCATAGAGCGAAAAACAGGAGGTTTGCTGGAATAGATATCGATATTGTTCAGAGCATATAAACATAAACACAACCAGACAAGTGTCAGTGGATCAAGAAGTAAGAAGAAGAGGCTGGAGATGGAGAAGAAACGCACTGAGAAAAACTTGTTGATAGCATTACAAGGCCACCCTGTTCTGGAATCCCCTAAGTAAGAGAAGCAGAGGTAGACAGAAACACACATGGAGAAGAAACCCACTGAGAAAAACATGTTGATAGCATTACAAGGCCACCCTGTTCTGGAATCCCCTAAGTAAGAGAAGCAGAGGTAGACAGAAACACACATGGAGAAGAAACCCACTGAGAAAAACATGTTGATAGCATTACAAGGCCACCCTGTTCTGGAATCCCCTAAGTAAGAGAAGCAGAGGTAGACAGAAACACACATGGAGAAGAAACCCACTGAGAAAAACATGTTGATAGCATTACAAGGCCACCCTGTTCTGGAATCCCCTAAGTAAGAGAAGCAGAGGTAGACAGAAACACACATGGAGAAGAAACCCACTGAGAAAAACATGTTGATAGCATTACAAGGTCATCCTGTTCTGGAATCCCCTAAGTAAGAGAAGCAGAGGTAGACAGAAACACACATGGAGAAGAAACCCACTGAGAAAAACTTGTTGATAGCATTACAAGGCCACCCTGTTCTGGAATCCCCTAAGTAAGAGAAGCAGAGGTAGACAGAAACACACATGGAGAAAAGAACTGGAGATGACAACGATGAGGAAGACATGCGATATGAAGGACTAGGCATATTTCTGTTGAAGGCCTATGTTCCTTTACGAGCTGATGGCCTGTGATATGAAGGACTAGGCATATTTCTGTTGAAGGCCTATGTTCCTTGACGAGCTGATGGCCTGTGATATGAAGGACTAGGCATATTTCTGTTGAAGGCCTATGTTCCTTGACGAGCTGATGGCCTGTGATATGAAGGACTAGGCATATTTCTGTTGAAGGCCTATGTTCCTTGACGAGCTGAAGGGTACAGATGATGATGTTGTGATATAAAAATTAGAACTGTAACAGGAAAAAATATGACGAAGCGGAATATTACAATTGTTACCAAATTAAGAAAGAAATATAAAAGTCTAGTACAATGGATAAACCGCAGCATGGTATTTCACTTTCTATTCAACAGAAGTGTTGAAAGAATAAACTTTTATAAATATTACAAATAAAAAAACTAAACACCAGTTAATGGCTCAGCATTAGTCAATATACGACACACAAAGGGTGAGTATTAAAGGTGAGAACTGGTTATGTCGGTATAGCTCTAGCAGGCAATTAACGGTATGGTCCTGCACATATTGTTTCTGTTCGTGAACAATGACGGCTCATATTATAACAATAGTGTCATTTTCTACTCCATTTCATTTGTGAGTCAATATTTCTAACAGACTGACTCACTTCTATTTCTCTCCGAGTTGTACCGTTTCAGATCAAATCTTAAAAAACTCCACCGCTATTTTTTCTGGTATTTGCTATATATTGATTGCTTACTTGAATACTTTGGTATGTCAAGAACTTCCATGGATATGTCAAGAACTTCCATGGATATGTCAAGAACTTCCATGGATATGTCAGGAGACACAAACAGATAATGGCTACTGCTTCCTCGGGCAATAAATACGAGGTTGTGAATGAAGCTGGCAACTTCATCAAGTAAAACACGTTGCTACAGGAACCACTGCTGCAGGAGAGTATACTGTGGGGATGGGGGGGGGGGGGGGGGGGGGAGCTACAGTCGCGTCTGCATGCTCTGTAACGAAACAAGAAAATGAGTGAATGAATGAATCGCAATATATAGTGGGGTGGAATAGTTTTAAAAAAAACTTATTACAAGATAATCACTCTACAGTTGAAAAAACAGTATTGTTTGCAATAAATGTTTGTCATTGGAAGAAAGAGAGTTCTTCTGTGTTATATAGAGCCAATTGTGACATATAGAAGTGAGTCATGGACAGTTAGGAGACGAGCAGGAAAATCTCTGGATGCCACGGAGATGTGGTTTGACAGACGAAGGAAAAGTATATCATAGACGCTAAAATGAGTAATGAGGATGTCCTGCAGAATGCCAGTGAACACATGAGGCATATATTCACATTAGAAGAAACCAATACACTTTCTTCGGATTTGTTATGAGAAGAGGGAAGCTGGAATATAGTGTGGCGAGAAAGACTGGATGGAAAAAAAAGATAGGGCGAGAAAGAGAGATTATACTGACCTCGTAATATTGACTTAAGTTAACAACAGAATAGATAAACAACACTGTAAACTGGAGGTTTTAGAGAGACATGATCACATTAGCCACATGCCACGGTACTTGAAGAATAAAAATCCCTCTTCACAAGTTTCAGTAAAGAAGTGCAGCGGTCAAAGACTGCCCGAGACTCCGAAAAAAAAAAACATGTTTGTTATTGTAGCGTAATGAAACCCTGCTTTGTTATGATATAAAGAAGTGAATTATAGGCAGCCAATCAGAAGCCGCGAACGCTCGCTTGCGACGAGCAGGTTTCACAATGGCGTATAAACAAAGGGATAGATTGTGCGTAGGAGTACGTAGACTTATTAAAAGAGAATGGCTGGACGGAAAGATATGATATTAGTCTCGTTTGTTGAAGAAGAAGACCAACTATATGCATATCAAAAGAAAAGTTGCTACGTTATTTCGTTTTGGAGATAATTGAAGGTAAAGGTGCCAGCATGATGGAAACTGTTGTGTCGATCGACTTCGGAAATTAATAATAAATCGAAGACAGAATCAATTACAGACAACCATATATATAAATGAAGCTAACAATCGTACAAATAAAAGGAGACATGGATGACAGTGATCCATAATGTGGTTGAACAGAATGAGCACGTGTTATGGACCATGCTAAGCACAGATTCCCCATATCAGCGAGAAAAACTAATATTCAGGCTGCAGTTTGTAACGTACTTTCTCATACGTCTGCGCTCAGCCTATAAAAGCAAGTGGGGGTTCTTTCAAAATCGTACAGAGCGCAAATAAAAATCAGAAGATGGACGGACTGCTGGAGGTAGAGAGAGCAGCGTACCTGGAAAGCTTATTTCTTCGTCTGCATGTCGGGCAGTTCAAATCATCACCAATTCCTCAGTCCAGTTTGAACTTCTGAACCATCCTAAGAGGGTTACTGTTCTGGTTTGGAACAGCAGGATCTCGAACTGAAATCCACTCGTGACTCACTTCAACAATAAGGAGCACCTCGGTGTGATTCTGTTCATGCACTGACTCCCTCAGGTGTGGGTTAGTCTAGTGCAGGGCCAATAACCAACTGCTGCAAATACTACTAGTGTAGACCAGAAGAGCTGTACCAGAACACTGAAGTTGGGTAAACTATATGTGAATATGCACCAGCCATTGTGAGCGTCAAAAGAAAAGATCAAATGAACAATAAAAGTGTAATGATGATAAACTGTTCCATTTCAGTATTCAAGACAAGTGACATTATAGTCTTAAAGGAAAATTGAAGGACATTCTATTTAGTTTGAAAATTTCAACAATGACTTTTGTTATTTAATACTTACAACTCAACTTTTGTTATTTAATACTTACAACTCAACTTTTGTTATTTAATACTTACAACTCAACTTTTAAATAAGTGTGAAATTATTTTTTTTCATTCACTTTCATCATTTTCCATCATTCATAATTGCACAAGAAGATACCAAAAGATTTGATGTACATAATAAATGATTCAGTAATTGTATTCATCTGACATCAATTTTATATTGTTGCAGTTTGAATTTTACTGAATTTGTTACTTATCATAGGCTAGTTACATAGCAAAGGTGGCATCTTAGGCTCTGACTTTAATCTGAATAGTATCTGAAGCAGAGACCTTCACAGCCGTGACTATCCTGTGATACCAGTGCTCTTTTCTGACACTGGGACTATATTCTTTTCAGACTGACTTCTTTGTCTGTTCTATACTGACAACTATACTCTTAAAAACCTTTCGCTACAGTTGTGTTCCCCAAATGATTCACTGGCACCATTTTCCCTGATTCCTTAGAATAGCCTGGTAAAGTCGGTCTAATTACGTAAAATGCATGGGCATGTCCAGAGTGAAACTAGTCTCGCCTCGGATTAATCAAAAGAAGTGGCTATTGTTGGCACTGAAGCTATCATTTACCATGCACTCCTAGTTAATGTTATGACAGATAATCGATGAAACATTCAGGTAAACAACTCACAGCTGAGACTAACTGTAAGAGTTATTTTTACTTTTACCTCCCCTTCGAAGAAAAAAAAAAAGCTTGAAAGCTTCCGGTAATCCATCGAATCACTCACCAATCCAAGCAGTTCTAAGAAACTATAAATAAAAACAACCGAAATAATAAAAATAACCTCATTAAAATAAATAGCTTGTTTTTATTTAGCAGAAACAATCGAAAAAACAAAACAATAAACGAACAAACAAAACTTTAACAATGAAAACATAAATAGGTCCTGCAGAGAAAATCTCAAAAGCCGAAAGATATTACTAATATAACATTAGATAAAAAATATTATAGCAATAAATAAATTGAAAACACCAAGAAACAACAAAGAAAAACAATTAAAAACCATATATGCCCCAGTGAACCCATTTGGCTTCAATTATTTGGTTCGCAAGAAAATCTGGCACGAGTTTCCGTATAGATATCTAAAAAAATGAGTGAGACAAGTGTGCGTATTGTTGTCTTTGCTATTAGCGACTGCACGAAAAGAAAAGAAAAGAAAAAACAAACTTCAACCAGAAAAAGATCGGAGGTCTTAACATCAGGGGAAGTAAATACAGTTTTGTTAGCTGAATACAAAAAGGAAGGAGTAACTGGAGGAGCATGCGAAGAACGTGGCCACATACTTAAAATATTAATAGTGACTGAAAATATAACAACTGCAATATTTAATACAACAAATGGGGAACCAAAATTATACTTAAGAATTATTTTTACTTTTACCTCCCCTTCGAAGAAAAAACAAAACCGAAATAGGGAAACGTTTCTCAATCCTTGAACAACATAATAACAGAGAAGGACAGACGTGAATCAGAAACGAACAACATAATGAGTAGTTAAAGCTACATTAAATAATGCTAGGCAAATACAAATGCTAATAAGAAACAAGTAAAATTTTAGAGCTATCAAGCATTGTTCATGTTTTCCTTAATGTATGGTACAGAAACATGAACAATGAACAAGAGGTTGTTCAGGGCCGCGCTGGTGTAATGGCTACAACGTTGTACTGGCGACCAGGTGTTCATGGTTCAAACCCGGCCGTCGGCGTTTGAAGAAATGTTTACGACCGGAAATTTGACTGAATAATCTGAACGGCTCCTGCACATAAATCCCGTGTGGATGGGAAGGAGCGAAGCTCCTGACCGGGTTGGAAGGAAAGTCCACTGACCCCCCAGCCTCGCAATGACATGTCATTGGGCCGAAAGAGCTGGAAAGCTCAAGTGCCGCTGGTTAGAGAAAAAAAAAATAAAAAATATGTATGTATAGTTTGCATCTCTCAGAAACAGCAAATACTTTTTTTTTAAACCCTAGAAAATTTAGAAATGATAAGAAACTTAATAAAGCAGATAAAAACTACACTAATTAATATTGTAGATATACACACTGACATAAAATTTTCTTGAAAACTATAATAGAAAGAACAGCTGTAGACAAACAGGCACCATACCTTTGAAATTAATAGTTTAGCATCCAGAGATTGACAGGAAATGGTCTAATAGAGTGTACCATCCAGGCAAGATACAAATAACATTGATTGTCTACTGTAGCTAAATTTCACAGCGGACATATCGGGAATTCGTTCTTAACATTCGTTGGTTTAAGTTTGCTTCCAGCATAGAACTCCGAATACAACTAATAGTAGAACCAAAATCTAGATACATTATGGGATATCAAAAGATAAAAACAAAATCATACTAATTTATGTCATACGTTACAAAAATGATTTTAACTTGAAATTCACGTTTTTTCATTTATGAAATTATTAAATTATTTTTACTATAATACTCGTATAAGTATAATTATACATTATATTTTTGTAATGCGCAGTTAGAATTGTTCCTTCATCGGCGTACAAAAAGAATTCAGTGATTGTAAAGGATGTTGCTAGTGAGCAAATCATACCACTTCAGCTTCCTGAGGAGCATAGTCCTTGAAAACATTCATGCCAAGCCTTCCTCTCTTGTAACGTCAGTTCAAGACCTTTCCATGTTTTCTTTGTTCATTGCATGTCTGTTTTCATTTCACCTTGCATTGTGTTTTTAGCGTATCTTTCTTACCTCGTGGAATCCAAAAAAAGAACTGCCTTATAATGCTTTCAATTGGTCACTTCTGTGTGTGCCCCATCCAAGGCCAGCATCTTTTGATAACCTCATTGTTAAGTCATATTTTAATTAAGGGGAGTTAAGTGTTTAAGACTCGTATGTACGGGTCGGATTTTTGTACACACGCTTTAGTGATGAGATGATTTTTTAGTTGGGGGGCTTTATGCTCAGTAATTTTTGAACACGCTCTTTTGACTAGCTGTTAGTTTGCTTTTTAAAAATAGGATAAAGAAACTGTCGAATGTTCTATGAAATAGTTTGGGGGGAAAGGCGGATGAATTCAGCTCACATCTCAAGCTGCGAGTTCGCGCTTGAATGAATTTTACTGAGCTGTTTTGAGCAGCTACTTTTTCGTGACAGTGTGTTTCGAGCAGAGCTCCGAGATGGTCGTTTTTCCCCATCTCGTTAGTGTGTTCCAATATATTTTTGTGAAAGGGAGAATTTAAGATATTTTGAAAATATGTTCAGGCCATGGATTGTAGGCCATTATATATTCATATCTCCGATGATGGATTTTGAAGTTAGATAGATTATTAAAGGGAATGTTCTTTCTCCCAGGAGATGTATTATTCAGGCCTTGGAGTATGTTGATTCAGGCTATATTATTGTAAACTGCGATGTATGCAGTCCCTTTCTTGAATGGATATTTTGCCATGATGTTTATGATTATGAGCTGCTGTGCTCCGCAGCCTTTGTGATTGGGATTTTTGTACCAGTAACTGGATCGTATGAATTTTCTTACTGATGCCTGATGATGTTCTATGGATATCTTATACTTGATGCTGTACGAGTACATTGTGAATTGTTGATGCTCCATGACTTGTTATGATATGTCGTCCCATGATGTCTACGTAAGTCTGTCGTCATAAACTGTGAAAACGTTACAGCTCGTTCCAACATTCCCTGACTTCTACGTTTGCTGTGGTGTGTGATTACAGTCTGTCTAGATGTAAGAACCCTTATCATTAGCGTATGCAGATATACCACATTACACACCTGTCGGCCATACGTAAGCCCGACCTATGCTGATTGCCTTCATCAGCTACAACATATAACATTGTCTTCCTATATCACTATATCGGTTTTAACACTCATGTTCCACTAATATTTGTCTGGTTATTTCATTCAGTTTCATATTGACGATCTTGTCCTACCATGTCAATAATTGTATTCTGCGCAAGACCCTATTTATGACAGTCTGTAGCTTCCTGGTTGTCACTTTTATGTTCCCCGTGTGTCAGAAACCTGGCTCTTCTGCCCCATAACCGTAACCAGATGCTAGACAAAATGAGAATAATTGATGAGAGGCCACAGTAATTGGATTTGAAAATACACAGAAACAAAACGAACATTATGGGAATAACGCAACTAACGATATCCATATTAACTGGAATTTATATTTCTTCAGTATGTGGAAACATACATGCATCTTGGCAGCAACATAAACAAAGATGGAGGAACGAGGCTATAGGAGTTTTACTGCAACGGGAAATATATGGAAGTCAAAAGAAATCAACTTGAATATAAAAATTAAAATCTTCAACAGAAATGTCAGGCAGTCCTATTGTTTTGTTCTCAACGCGGAGAACAACAAACACGAGAATTAGGTAGTTAAAGCCTATCATAAATAGGAGCTTGCGCGGACAGAGTGATTCAAAATGAGTGAGAAATCACCAATGTGGAACTGATTGGGGGGAGGGGGGCGGGGGGGGAACTAATACTCGTGGAACATGAGATTGGGAAAAGATACTGGTGTTGAATCCACTGAGGAAAATAACTGGTGGCTATTTAAAACAGCCCTCTTTCTGAAATCCACGAGGTAAGAGAATACCTATGTTTGCAGAGTGCCTAAGATCACGAATGAATGGAAGTATAAAGTTTATGCCTTCAAAGTTTTTTTTAATGCTGATGTATTCTAATGTATTGTTGATTGAAATGCACAAACAAATGAGAGTAGTGTTAGTAATTAATTATGTGCTTTTCGTGTGAAGACTCAGTACAAAGTGTATTTAAAGCTACGAAGAAATTTCGCTCTTTAGAACCAAATGTTTCTTAGGGGACAGAAAATACGTAACGATGAACGGTCAAAGGGAAGTAACCGTTAATATTATCACATTCTGTAAATATTTTGTGGTGGGTAGGTTTCCTAATTTTTTATTTTTTTGCCAGGGCAGCCGCCGTATGGCCTATTCTTTACGATTTCCAGCTTCTGAGAAATTGTTAACGTGTGCAACTTGCACAAGGGACTTCCTTTTTCGCCCTTATCCAAGAAGGCTAGGCACCCTTTTTCTTTTTAAATATAAATGCTTCAGGCATGTTGAACAGTGTTCATGGAACACGGAGGCTTACTAATATACTGTAATACAATAATATTCAAACATAATCATGACAACATACATTAGTTAGATACATTTCAACGTGAGGACTCAACAATGTCTGCTCCCGGCACGTCCTTCACTTTTTCGCAATAGCAGTATCTAACTTTGGTAATGGGATTAAACATATTAAATTCATAAAGCATTCTTACCACAAATCAAGAAATATAAACAAATGACGCTGACTTTGCAAAGAAATGGCCTCAGTTTCTTCTGCTCCGTCCAGACTGTGAAATACTCATATAGTTATTTAATTTACTTTTAAATTTAACACAGCTGTTCTCAGCGTATCTGAATAAAAAATACAGTTCAACTGGCAATGAATAGTGAAAGCTTTTTGCTAATATTTAGTAGCACTGGCCAATCGAAAGCTTGCGACTACCAGAATTCAAATGCAGTTTTTGAAAAACAAAAATAATTCCAAACATACTCTGCGTCCGGTAGTCGATTGGCCAGTCTGCTTTAGTTAGGCCAATGCAAAACGATGTTAGTTTTTGGTAACAATTTTCCTACCGCTCCCCTCTCCTCCTATACTCTTGTTATCCAAGCGAATTTGAATTTCCTCAGTGCCTCTCTTCTAAGACGGTGTCCCCACTAACGTTATGAAAAAAACAAGCAGGAACAACAGTCCGTCTGGTCGTGCGTCCGTAGACATTTAGTATTTTCTCAATAACTTGTCTAATACTGGGACTATCATATTATTTAAAACACATTCTTGCTCAGTGAATTCTAAGCTATACTACCATATATTTTTTATGTTCAGTTTCATTATGGTTTTAGATTTTCAATTTTGTCCCCGGTCATCGTCAAATAAATATTTTACACAAGACGGCCATCTTCCCCTCTCGCCAGCATGTATTTTTTCAAATAACTAACTTGTTTTTGTGACGTCAGATACATTACCGCGAGGAGGCAATAAAATAGTCTGCGTGTTTTGCCTCTGTTGGCTTTTTTCCAGCGTGTATATATGCATGGCGGACTATCAAGCGGGGTGGGGTGTTGGCGTGGCGGGTTAAGAATTGGCGTTAATAATTTGTATTGTATCGTGTAACACTACCAAAAATGTAAGGATTACTACTTATTACCAGCGTTAAAGTTGACAGAATACGTTAATTCAGATAGTTATTTTGCGGCACACTTCCGAAAAATCGTTAATTATAGGTCTAGGCTGCAAAATGTATGTAGCAGATCTGGCAAAATGTTAAATGTTGGTAGTACGTTTTCGAAACCGAAACCAAAACGCGTGTTAGATTTTTACCGTGGAATCGTTCTATAGGCTTTAGCACTGCACAAAAGGCAGCGTTGCTGGCGTGTGAGAGCATCACCGTCAGACACAATAGGGCGGATTTATATATTATCATTTTATGACTAAAATCTTACTGAAATGAGCGATTATTCTCGCAGATTTTACTACACACCTCCCATCCTAAAACTTGCAATCATTAGCAGGTTATAATCTGCGAGATAACTTAGCTCCATGAAGTCTTACGCGTTTTTCTGATCTTCATCATAAGGATGTCTACTTAAAAAGTCTGCATCTACGTTCCGAGGGCCGGGAATATATTCTATCAGAAATGAGTATGGCTGCAATAACAAGGACCATCTCAATAATCTGGAATTTTCATGCTTCGCCTGTGACAGGAATACGAGTGGTGAATGATCCGTTTGGACCACAAATGTCCTGCCATATAAATAAATCTGGAATTTTTTTATAGCCCATATCAAAGCTAGACATTCTTTTTCACTTGTTGAATAATTTTTTTCCGCCTTGTTCAACTTGCGGCTTGCATAAGCGACTGGGTTCAATTCCCCATCCTGTGAGGAGGACCTTTGCAACAATGTAGCGCCTAGGCCCACATTGCTTGCGTCACTTTTCACGATAAATTCTTGATTCAAGTCAGGCAATTGCAATACTGGCCTGCTTGTAAGTTTCTCTTTTAACTCCTGGTAAGCCAATTCACACTGTGCTGACCAATTTATTGTATCAGGTTGACCTTTGCGAGTTAAATCCGTCAGAGGAGCACATATAGAGTTAAAATTTTTGATGTACTTTTGGTAGAAACCACACAATGACCCGAAAGATCGCACATCTGTCTTTGTTTGTGGTCTAGGTGCTCTTTTCAATTTTTCCAGATTATTGGGATCAGGGGTCATGCTACCCTGATGTACAGTATGTCCCAAGAATTCCA